>OX235272.1:25428875-25503767 GCA_944472155.2 Trichobilharzia szidati | reverse complement strand
AGGAGTTGCCATGTGAACCTACAAGCTAACACTGTTTCTGTTAATCAATTTTTCTATTTTCTGTCTTACCCCTACCCCCTCTTTTCAACTCTGAAAGTGTATAAATTGATGATGATAACTTAAACTAAAAATTGTAATGCTTTCATTCTTTTTTGGATGCGTCAATTTTATCTCTTCTCTGCTACTAATGAAACATTAAAGTATGTTATTATCATTTATATAACCATTGTAATTTCAGGTAGTCTGCAGCTGATGAGAACCTGTGAAATAGAATGATATCATTTTATACTGCAAATTTCGTCTTCCTTTCTTTATCGAAATATTGTTCTTTTGTTATCAAACATAAGAGCAGGTTTTATTGGTATTACTCCAGGTGACTGTGCATCATCCGCTCACTTAGTCGGAACAGCTCTTCCTTGGTCATCACAATAATAGTCAACAAGATCCTCCATTTTCATCTGGTAATCTCACGCATGGTAATCTTACTGCAGTTGATTTATCGACTGCATTTTATGATTATTCCTCCCTGTCCATGTCAGTCATTTTGTTTCCAATAATGACTACTCCAAATGCTGTAGAATTTCCGTGTTCACTTACTTACGTACATATGTTGTGCATGCTTTCGATCAACATCAATGACTAGTTATCATACATTGATTCACATATTTCAAAGTCTGTGAGAAAGTTATTCACTACACGTCCGGTTGGGTGAGGGACCAGCAATCCAGACCCATGAAATCAATCAGACTGCTACAGAAACTTCAATGCACAAAAATATAATGAGAACAAAATTATTCTTCTCTGGATTCCGAGAGGCGAAGTGACGTGAGCTGGTTCAAGACTTCTGGAAGCCTGTTAACCTATGTGTCTCCTTTCCATGAAAACAAGAATAAAATTTAGGACGTGGGAATTATGTAAAATCCACGAGACTGGAAGGCTTCCAAGTTGGCCAAATAAACGTGATAATATAGCATAGAACTGCTGGAAATATGCGAGACCAGATGGAGTGAATATCGACTGTTAAATTTTTCAACTATTGAGTCAGCAATCTACTGAGGTCACCCAGACGACAATCACGAACACACAGAGACAGTTAGTGACTATCATGATGTCACCAGCGGCAGCCAGAACCATAATGCATTGGGAACTAACTTCATCCAGGATCAAGACAGCAAGATTCAACTGAAAAGGAGGGAAAGAAGCATACAATTATCCATTGCTACGCACAGTGCTATTTACAACACCGAACAAAACAAGAAGGAACAGTTTTATAGACAACTAGAAACAGTAATAGACAACATCTCAAATGTTTACGTCAAAATCCTCATGGGCGATATGAAAGTCAATGCAGATTAAATAGGAGGAGCACTCATCATTGGTCGAGAGGCTGGCGCTAGGAGAAATGAATGAGAACAGAGATCTCTTCTCAGACCTCTGCGTTTTACATAATCTAGTGATCGGAAGCAGCGTGTTCGAGCACATGGATATACGCAATGGTAAAGACAGAGATTTCGCCTTATGGATACACCACAAACCAGATAGAACCCATCTCAATGTTTCTCAACGAAGTGGAGATGCAGCCTGCTATACACAAAGTAGAGTAGGGAAGCAGACGTGGGCTGAGACCGTCATCTAGTGCAAAGAACCGTCATGGTGAAACTGAAATCCATGAAAACAAATGGTGACAGACCACAATTCAAGTTCAGCATTCAGACACTGAAGGACAAAACTACAAAGGACACATTCGGTACAGATAACAGAGCAAAGTTAGAGACATTACGTGGCATCACTGAGGAAGCCTGTGTTTAAGTATATTGGAACTAACTCTTTGAAGCTTATGGTGCAGTAATCGGGTACGACAACGAACAGCACAGAGAGGCATTCAAAGTGAATACAGGAGTAAGACAAGCTGGCTGTATATTATCGCCGATGATATTCCTAATTGTCGTGGACTGGGTTATGCGTCAGATTGAGCACAGGGAGTGAGAAGACAGGAATATGCCTGACCGACAAGAAGACTTCATCCAGAAGATCTGGATTTCGCAGGTGATACGTGTCTAATGTTATACAAACACGAGGGCTTACAGGTGAAATCCAACAAAATGCTTGAAGAAGCAGCCAGTGAAGACAGGACTGCAGGTAAACATAGGGAAAATGGAGGTGACGAAGACAACCAACCAAAAGCAACAACAGCAACGACCAACGTCAGTCACCGTCAAAGGGAGAGATTTAACACAGGTAAACTCCTCCACTTATCTAGGAAACATGGTTTCAACTACAGGCCGACTAGATCGAGGAAGATGTCAAAGCAGGCCAGAATCGGAATGGCACGATACGCCATCATCAACCTGAAACTAATTTGGAATTCTTTTGCAGTGACCCGGGATAACGAAAAAGATTCGCATTTCCTAGTCCTGTGTGAAGTCAGATAGTTCTTCTATACGGATCAGAAACTCGGCCATCGCATCACGAAAAGGATTTCCAACAGACAGCTGCAGAATTCTATTAACAGCTAACTTCGCTTGCTCCATACTGAAGATCAAATGGCTAGCCGGCGAGAGAAAACAAGCAACAAGAAACTCACTCTGCGAACAAACCAACTAAGAGCCGCCTGCTCACAAAATATGCACTACTGTTTGCAAGCAGGCCACTTCAGTAAACTATTTACATTAAACCATCACGGACGACCTGTGTTCATCTAGGCTTTGTTGAAATCTATTATTGTTGATCAATCAGTGTTCTTATAAAAGGCAGAGGGCCACTTCACTTAATTGTTTGCATTCTGCACTCAAGAATGACTTTTGTTTATCTTCGTTATTGTTGAAAAGTATCATCAATAATCAGTCAGTGTTTATGTAGCCATCTTTACCAAGTTAGATATTTAGAAACCACTAAAGTTTGTGAAAAAAAAATATAAACGTGTGAGACAAAAACAATTTGTGGACTTTGGTTAATTACATTTAGTCAATCATATTTTTCATTTGACGTTATTCCCTCCACTATTCATAACAATCAGACGCAAACTGAGTGCTTGCAAACAAATGTGGCAGCATATATGAGCCCACTATCATATATACATATATACACATATACAGTGAAATGGTAGAAATAATATTAAAATATGTGTAAAACTTGGGCACTGTGGTAGAAAGTAATTCCATATTAGTTTGTTTATTCGATATATCACACAGTGAAACAGTATTATTTACTGGATGACGTTTCGAACAAAATTTGTTGTTCATAATCATACCAATTGTAATCACACGACTTTGAAACTTGAGTTTTATGGTTTTCTGTTTTTCTCCCATTTTTCGTCGTTGGTGTAGTAGAATTTTCGAGATATCGAGGACAGGTGATGAATCATTCCCATTACATGTATTTGCAGTTGATTCGATAAACAAAGCTTCTGTTATCAATCTCTCCCTCCACCCTGTGACATTAAACTTCAAAACTGTCATCCTATCGCATCCTATTGCATGGTTGTGTGTAATTGCATGTAGTACTTGAGATAACTGAACTATTCTCTAGATTTCTTATCTCATTTGGATCAACCAATCAAGATTTTGCCAAGTTTTTGTGTTCGGCTAGTCTGACTGCCCCTGTTCTACTAGTTTGACCTAAGTATTTGACCTGACAATCATTGCAGGCAGGATATTAGATAAAGTAAATTGTTTTGTTTTAAAGGCTCCACAGGATTGAGCTTTTAACCGACAAAGCTTGTTTCTAATTGAGTTTGTGGGTTTGAATGCCACTTTTATTCCTGCCTTGTTAAGAATTCTGCGTAAGGTTTCCGAGGTTCCTCCCTTGCATGGAATTACTACTGATGATTTAGATTCCTTATTGTTGGTGTTGTCATTATCTTGCGCATGTTTGACATGCATGTCGTCATTAATACTATTAATACCACTATAGCAGGAATAAAAGCGGCATTCAAACACAAAAACTCAATTAGAAACAAGCTTTGTCGGTTAGAGGATCAATCCTGTGGAGCCTTTAAAACAAAACAATTTAGTTTATCTAATACTCTACTGGAGTGATTGTCAGGTCAAATACATAGGTGAAAGTAGTAGGACAGGCGCAGTCAGCAACTCATATAAAACTCTTATTTTTGTGAAAGAAAACTATTGCAATTATTTGCCTTTCAAACACTGAATCGTTGGGTGTAATATTGTCGATCGATAATGCCTATAACAATCTATTTGCCACTCTGTGCTTGTGTTATAACACAAAGTAATATCTTTAATTGTACATATTGATGAATTTACATGTTCATCTTGGCTCAAGTCAGTGAGTCTATGATTTTGGTATCATTTTGGTTAACTGTACTTGATAATTATTATGATTATTATTGTATCCTTTAATTCCTAGAGGAACATAGGGCTCCAACCGTGAGTCTCCATTGCGTTCGGTTCTCTGCTAGAGTCTTCACCTCGCTCCAAGTCTGCCAACGTGCTTTCATCTCCTCTTCACATGACCTCCTCCAACTCACCCCTGCACTGACGACCAACTCGCCGCTTCCCTTTCGGGTTCCACTCGAGCGATGGCTTGTCTGGTGATGTCACTTGATGGTTTCCTCAGAGTATGGCCAGCCAATCCATCTCCATTTCTTCCTGCCTATCTGTTTCACAATTGGTTCCTGCTGGTTGGTTCGCTCATTGCCAGAGATCTCTGTTGCTGATCTTTTCTGGCCGGCCATCTGATCTTGAGTATTGAGCGAAGACAACTGTTAGTGAAGATCTGTAGTTTGTTTGAGATGCTCTTTATGACGCGCCAAGTCTCTGATCCGTATAGCAAGCAGCACTGACTTCACATTGGAGTTGAAAATCCGGGTCTTATTTTTGATGCTGAGTGCTGTTGACCTCCACACAGACTTGAGAGTAGTGAAAGCTTGTCTTGCTTTTCCGATTCTTGCTTTGATATCCTCATCAGTTCCGTCCGCCTGTAGTTGAAACGATGCTTCCCAGGTTGGTAGGTAAAAGGGTTGTTTCTTCCATGTTCCTCTCATATATGCTGATCATTGTCTGTTGTTGTTGTTGTTCTTGTCCAAGAATCTTCATCACTTCCGTTTCCTCTATGTTCACCTGAAGTCCTATCTTGATGCTTCTTCTATCGCCAACTTTTGCTTTCGCTTGCATATCTTCCAGTTTGTGGTAAATCACACATATATCATCGGTGAAGTCCAGATCCTCCAAGTTTTTTGTGTGAATCCATTTTATGCCTGTTTCCTCATTGCCCGCTGTTTGTCACATTATCCAGTCTACTGCAATCAAGAAAATCATTGGCGATAGTAGGCAGCCTTGTCTTACTCCTGTCCTCACTTCGAAGGATTCTGTTAGTTTCCCATTGTGGATTACTTGGCATGCAGCATTGTCGTACAGCTGTTGGATGAGATGTATTATTGTCGGTGGCACCCCATAGTAGCGAAGTAGTTTCCAAAGCACCTCTCGATCGATGCTGTCGGAGGCCTTTACAAAAGTCGATGAAGTAGAAGTAGCGAGGTGACTGCCATTCCAAGTTTTGTTCAATGATGATCCGTAATGTGGCGATCTGATCAATGCATGACTTGTTTCTCCTGAATCTAGCCTGTTCCGATCAAACTTTTTCATTCAGTGCTTAGTTGATACTCTCCAGGATGATGCGGGCGTAGTATTTTGCTTGGGATGGACAGGAGCATGATTCCGCGCCAGTTCTTGCATTGACTTAAGTCTCCTTTCTTTGGTAGTTTGAATAAGTATCCTTTCTTCCAATCCTCGGGAACTTTGCCTTCTTTCCACACCTTCTCCAGTAGTGGCGTCATCAAGTCCGCTGTTGTCTCTGGGTCCATTTTCAATGCTTCTGCTGGGATTCCATCTGGTCCTGTTGCTTTTCCAGCTTTTAGCATCTTGATTGCCTTCAGGACTTCTGATTTCGTCGGGGTGTTGGTGTTCACTGGTAGCTCTGTCTCCGTTGTTGGTATTGTTGTGCGCGTTGTAGGTGGTGCTCGATTTAGAAGTATTTTGATGTGTTCAGCCCAGTGTTTCCTTTACTCCATTTCTTCGGTGGGTGACTTTCCATTGTCATTCTTCACCGGCTTAATTTGTGTCAAACTTCTGCTCAATAGGTACCTAGTTGTTTGGTAGAGTGTTGCGAGGTCTCCTTTGTCTTCTCTGACACTATTCTTTACTTTTTTGTTCAGTGTCTTGTAGCTTGCATTCAAATCCTGTTTTTGTTGCTCGTCGGTGCACTGGAGAATCTTTTGTTTCACCATCCCTCTCTCTTCTATTAGTCTCCAAGTGTCCGTAGTGAGCCATTGTTTGTCCTGTCTCTTCTTCCTGCCCAGAACTTCCATGCAGGTTTGACTCCACACTGTTTTCAAGTTGTTCCAGTGCTTTCCGACGCTGACTTCTTCGCTGGTGTTGATTTGTGTCTCAACTTTGGCCTTAACGCTTCCAGTGAAGATGTCCTTTGTGTCCTGGTCCTTCAGTCTTTGAGTGTTGAACTTGGCTTTTGGTCTATCTGCAGCTACTGTTTCTCTGAAAGCTTTTAATTTGATTTGGATTGTGCCTTGTACGAGATAGTGGTCTGAGCCAACGTCTGCTCCTCTTCTTATTTTCGTGTCCAGTATGCTGCGCCTCCACTTCCTTGAGATTGAGATGAAGTCAATTTGGTTTTCGGTTCGCCCATCTGGTGACACCCATGTAGCCTTGTGGATATCTTCGTGTTTGTATACGATGACACCGTGTTATTTTGTGAATGTTTTTGAGTCCTAGTATTGGATTTGTTGGCTGCTTTTTGTCTAACCGCTATCCAAACAACCTTTTTGGCATAGTAGGACCTACAGGAACATAAGTTCCAGCCAGTGTAGCTCGTTGGGTCATTGCGATATGCAAGCCCGACTACCACGTCAAGGTAGCAGCTATCGATCGGGAAAGACGCAGAGATATTAGACATTTGTTATCACCTCGTATGAAATTCTAATGCATTCACATATCATGTTTCCTATCAGTCGCAGAATAATAGCATAGAGATATTCAACTGTGGAGTTTCCCAAAGTAATTTTACCACTGTGTCTGGCATTCCCAAAACACACTTCGAAGTGTCGTTTATATCTACCTTACGGAAGAAGCATTATGTGTTACTGAAAAAATATTTTGTCTATCACTTAAGAAGACCACCTTTCGCTTAATGACAACAAACTCTGATTAAGGAAAGATAATATTGTCCATTAGTGTGATGAAACGGTCAATAGCATGAGGGTGTAAATCCATCTCTGAATGTTGCTGCAGCTCCTGTGTATGTTAATTCCAATGAAAATGTTATTTTCACCCTACAAATTTACAAGATTAATTGTTAGGAATGATGTCTTATTGTGAAACATCCACGTTCTATCCATTCTGACCAGATGAACAAGAGAATCATGTTTTGAAAATGAAAATCTACACAAAAGAAAGAAATCTGATTCATTCACACTTTCATACTGGAATGATGGGCGTGAATTGACTACAGTAGGCGCCTTGTTACTAATACATATGTAGAGTGATACTTCATTTGAGTATGATTGTGATTATCAGAAGTAGCAAGGATCATGTTGACTGAAAAATATGTTATTTTGCACCCCGTTGTAATTCTCTTAAACACTTACACACGTTGCATAAACATTGAAAACATTATCATGGAGAACATTGGAATAATGTTCAAATTAAAAATTGGTTTGTTTACATTGATGTTTTGCTGCAGGAATGAAGATCATTTTAGAGTATCTCATTCAGTGTTATCAGGGTGTTTATTGACGTCGTCTCTCAACAATTATATAAATGTCACATGTGTGAATGCTTGAGCAGTATACTGGAATAGGAGACTGTGAGTTTATCAACTTGTCTCTTACGTAAACCGATGTAATTGACTGATGTGTACGAATACCATAGATTAAGATTCTAAATGAAAAATTATTTCGCATTATGGTATGGCATGGTCATTTGTAATATTCGGATGATAATTATTATTATTCTCTGAGGTTCCAAGTGGAACATAAGCCTTCAAACGCACAATTCCATGTCATCTTGTTTTCTCCAGTTTATTTTAGTTGCCTTCACGGTTGCCCATTGACTTTTATCTACTACTCACAGCATCTTCATTCAACCCCCTAACATTCAACGCCCATCCTCTTTCCACTCCAGGGCCTGCTGCGTTGTGTGAAACTAGTGGAAGACAATTTGCTTGTTGAGTCATATACTCATATTTGTATATCAGATTTGAAGAGTGATCCGCGGACCAGATAGTGAATTCCAACTTATCCACATGTAAATGAGCATATATGTGTAGCTCACAGTAATGATTCCGTCAAAGGTTTTCTATGATAATCTGTAGACTCATTCGTATAGTACATTACTTAGTGTTTCGCGTGTTGATGTTCTTTGTGGTTTGTAATGATGAATAATTATGTCAATCATTTTCAGATTTACAAAGGAGACAGGAATTACAAGCTAATGGTGTGGTTCACAGCTGGAGACTCAATGGAGACTGTCGAGTGAGATAACATTTCAACTGATCCATTTCGATTCCAGTATAGTCAGTAAGGAAAGGAAAGCAGAGCCATTGTCTATTGTGATTGTGAAGGTTTTACTTGGGTAAGTACGTGCATATACATTTCCATCTACTTTTCAAAATTTAACTGCTCAATTCCAACAGATAAGATTTAATACGGTGTGAAATATTCCCATATCATGAATTAAAGTAAATCTGAACGAATAATATGCTTTTCAATAATTACTCCTCAGGTTCTCACACTTATAATGTATAATATTTGTTGTCGTTACAATAATGGCCAGTTATGCGACGGAAACATTTTCTACGTAGAATAACAGATTAGTTATAGGGTGTCAAAATGCATAGTCGTATTTTTTGACAAACGTGCTGGGCTGAAAGTGTTTGAATTTGTTCAATTCAACAAGATATCTTTCAATGTTATTAATTTCTCGCTAGGAAATCTGTAGTTAATCTTACTGTTTGTATAATGGTGCATATGAGACGTATTTGAGTACCGCGTTGTCTATGGAATCACAAGTTCAAATGAAATTAACAAAGCTTCTCATACAGCGTTTACTTACTTAAACTATATCTCCTATCAAGTTTCGACTGTGATGTATGTTGAAATGTCCAAGGACGGATCCTTTCAAAATGATCGTGTTACTTCACCGATTGGTGAACATTGTATGAATAATCTACGCAAACGAAAGAAATCTGATTCATTCACACTTTCATACTGTAACGATGGGCGTGAATGGACTACAGTAGGCGCCTTGTTCCTAATACATATGTAGAGTGATACTTCATTTGAGTATGATTATGATTATCAGAAGTAGCAAGGATCATGTTGACTGAAAAATATGTTATTTTGCACCCCGTTGTAATTCTCTTAAACACTTACACACGTTGCATAAACATTGAAAACATTATCATGGAGAACATTGGAATAATGTTCAAATTAAAAATTGGTTTGTTTACATTGATGTTTTGCTGCAGGAATGTACATGAATAAAGATCATTTTGGAGTATCTCATTCAGTGTTATCAGAGTTTTTATTGACGTGGTCTCCCAACGATTATATAAATGTCACATGTGTGAATACTTGAGCAGTATACTGGAATAAGAGACTGTGAGTTTATCAGCTTGTCTCTTACGTAAACCGATGTCATTGACTGATGTGTACGAATACCATAGGTTTTGGTTTTATAAATGAAAATTTATTTGTAATATTCGGATAGTAACTATATTATTATTATTCTCCGCAGTTCGAAGTGGAATATAAGGCCTCAGTAGCACATTTCCATGTCACCTTGTTTTCTCCAGTTTTCTTCTCTTGGTTCCACGATTTCCCATTGGCTTTTATCTCCTACTCACACCATCTTCATTTCACCCTCTAACATCCAACGCCCATCCCCTATCCACTCCAGGGTCTGGTGCGTCGTGTGAACCAAGTGGGAGACAATTTGCTTGTTGAGTCATATATTCATATTTGTATATCAGATTTGAAGAGTGATCCGCGGACCAAATAATGAATTCCACCCTATCCACATGTAAATGAGCATATATGTGTAGCTCACAGTAATGATTCCGTCAAAGGTTTTCTATGATAATCTGCAGACTCGTTAGTATATTACATTACTTAGTGTTTCTCGTGTTCATGTTCTCTGTGGTGTGCAATGGCGAATAATTATGTCAATCATTTTCAGATTTACAAAGGAGAAAGGAATTACAAGCTAATGGTGTGGTTCACAGCTGGAGACTCAATGGAGACTGTCGAGTGAGATAACATTTCAACTGATCCATTTCGATTTCAGTAGAGTGAGTAATGAAGGAAAAAAGGAGGAATTGTCTATTCTGCTTGCGAAGATTATACTTGGGTAAGTACGTGCATATACATTTCCATCTACTTTTCAAAATTTAACTGCTCAATTCCAACAGATAAGATTTAAAAGTGTGAAATATTCCCTTATCATGAATTCAAGTAAATCTAAACGAATAATATTCTATTAAATATTTAATCCCCAGGTTCTCACAGTTATGAAATATAATATTTGTTGTCGTTACAATAATGGCCAGTTATGCGGCGGATACGTTTTCTACGTAGAATAACAGATTAGTTATAGGGTGTCAAAATACATATTCGTATTTTGTGTGACAAACGTGCGAGGCTGAAATCGATTGCAAAATATTTCGGTGAAATGGGAGAGAATGGCAATGGTTTATATATATATCCAAACCAAGTTCCCTTTTAACATTTTGAAAAATATTTGGACACTGGGTATATGATATTCACTATAATAAAGGGTTTTGTATTTCCTAATGAATGAAAACCAAAAGGATATTGTTTGTAAAAACAATATCAATCCAAGTTTAGCTACGGTAGGAACAGCATCTTGACGTGTTTTTTTGGATACAAAGTTCCCGTTCAGTCGACATTATTCTCACCAAGAGTGGTTCTTCCCCTTAACGCTCTTGGTTTTCTTTCTTTCTTTCCTTATTATTACAATTATTATTATTATTCGTCATAATTCATGCCATTCATACAAACATTCTCTCAATACTATCGAATTTTACATTTATACTATCCGGACTTATTATTAGTGATATTATATCCTGTTGCATTCTACACATTCGCCATTTCATTATGAACCTCTCATTGCAATCTTAGTATCCTCTTTTTGATACATACCACTCTGTGCTAGCCCCTCACTCACCTGACACCTACTAATAACCTTGAACTGACCTGTCAATTTTCCTACTCCACACTCTACAAATCTACTACGACTAATCATCATCATTCTCTTCCATTTCATCGAAATATTTTGTAATCCATTTCAGCCAACTTGCACGTTTGTCATGCAAATACGACTATGTATTTTGACACCCTATAACTAATCTGCGATTTTACGTAGAAATTGTATCAGCCGCATAACTGGCCATTACTGTAACGACAACAAATATTATATTTCATAATTGTGAAAACCTGAAGAGTAATTATTGAAAAGAATATTCTTCGTTCAGATTGACTTGCAACTGATAAGTTGAGCAGTAGACAGTAAACTGATCATGGAGAGAATGGAGAAATTGCAAGTTTCAATATGTCGGAGGTGGATTCTCATCCTGAAAACCTTTTTCCGCTGACTTCTACTTAACTGAATTAAAGTTATTTTATGGACAGTGAGATCATTCATGTCATAGTGGGTTGTAATTATCATGAACTTTATTGATTCTTCTTATATTAATTGACTGAATGTGTTATAATTTCGGTGAAATAAGTGTGACAGGAGAGTGAAAGTGCATGAATTTGTTCAATTCAACAAGATATCTTTCAATGTTATTAATTTCTCGCTAGGAAATCTTTAGTTAATCTAACTGTTTGTAGAATGGTACATATTAGACGTATTTGAGTATCGCATTGTCTATGGAATCACAAGTTGAAATGAAATCAACAAAGTGTCTCATTAGAGTAGAAATGCCTTGAATGTTTTCTTTCTTGAAGTATATTTCTGACCGAGTTTCAACTGTGATGTATGTTGAAATGTCCAAGGAAGGATCCTTTCACAATGATCGTGTTACTTCACCGATTGGTGAACATTGTATGGACATTGAGTTTTACCAGACGTTGCTGTCTGAGCACAAACTGATCTGCTATTGATTTTGATGAATTCATTGATGCCACATTGTATTATTCATTTCAGAATCTTTGGTTTCATTATGAACCTGTGCGTACTACTTACTCTGAGATTACGACTGAAGTACCAAATTTACGTCATTATGATGACATTGGCAGTAAGTTATGAACTGATGTAATTGTTTCGTGAATGATTTTCTTGTAAATGTAGACTGAAATGAAGAGTGCTTGAATAACATCGTGTGAAATCGTATTTCCATAAAGTGTCTCATTGTAGATAAACAAATGAAAATTCACAGAAAGTTGTAATTTTCATTGTTAATTTGGAGATTTCAGTCATGGGACGCCTTCATTTAGCCAGTATACATCTCCTGTTGGGGAAGTTGTTGAAATCAACAGATTCGAGAGTTGCAATTGTAAACCATTCACCACTCAGCCTATTGCTGTGCAACTGATAGTTATTAACAACATGAAAGAAGGTTCAAAGAAAGTCTTTAGGCAATATTTCTACGACAGATGTGTGCATAGTAAACTTATTTCAGGGGATCACACAGCTGGCATTACTATTCCAACGTGGTTCTTTGTAATCGACTTGTCAGAATATACAGACATTATGCTGAGTGGTTGACGTTGAAGAAATTCTCAGGCAAAATTAAGAGACTGGCAGCAGTAAAACCGGGTCATCCTTAGTGTATGAAGGTGAAATCGATTTAGAAGAAGAAACTGGTGTATAACACCTCGCAGATCACAAATAATTCCAAACTACCTGCCAATGTCCGCAACATTAAGTTGTCCTCTCAAACGAAACGCACTGTAGAAATTTAGCCAGTTACGTGGATATTTGTTTGCAAAAACATGAAGACAACACATGACGATGCAGAAACCGTAATGATTTGGACACCAAATCGACAGATACCCATGACCGCAAATTCATGTGTGTTGCAGATCAAATCGATGCTTACTGGTCTGAAGTTTGATAACACTCTGATCTCTTCAGTGAATGCAACTACAATGATGACTAGCATATCACATTTCCCAACAAATATGCGCTGACTTCAGAAATGCTTTCAGCAATGAAATGTCATAATGTGAATGACCGCTATCGATGTAACATGAACACACAAAGCAAAAGTGTCGAATGTTTCTGCACAGGTTAAAATCTATCTATTTTTGATTGTGTTGTCTAGATCCTTTCATGGACTGTCGTTGATTGTATATTGTGTTATCAAATTGGCATATTAGACAGCTTCATTTCGTTCGTTATAACGGCTGTCATGGCTTCAGTGGCAATGTTTCTTGGATTCAAATCAAAACAATTAACACCGAGGGGAGATGATGTGTTCTTTGGAATGATTACGGTGTTTTGCATCATAGGAAGCATCTTCGGCATTATATATGATTACTACCATGTGAGTGTTTAATGTGAACTGAGAATTTTACCCCACATTTTCCTAGTGTATATACGCATGTATGAAAATATACCTGGAAAGTTTGCAATTGGCTAAGTATTGTGTTGCTACTATTTGCGTAATGCATAGTGACGAGTTCACGCCAATTGCATATTTAGTGAATAGCGAATTCTCTAGCCACCCCTCGCATTTTGAAAATAGACTGAATGCTTGATCATTCCAGATAATAAACAATAATATATGATATTTTACTTGATAGAAATAAAACCCTCTCTGGGTTCACCTTTCAAACTAAAGTATACTTCTTACGTTCAACTGAATATATTATAGTCTGTGATTAGAATAAGGGAAGTTGTGTTCCCCCTTAGGTGGAATACTTGACGAACGATCTCTGTTAGCTACTAAATCCAAACTGACTAACTGTTTGTTGGAATCAGGAATTTCTTCGAATCTCAGTTTCGAAGGATAATTTCAGTTACAAACCGAAACAGTTCCCTTATGCCATTTGCAACTAACCAAGGATTAATAAATTTTCACACTAATTCTTATTTTGTTTGCTTTCCAATTTTAGTTTCCATACAAACTACTGGGCTCCATATTCCTTGGTTGTGGAGTAATGCTCGTGAGTTCCAAACATATTTCCTGAGGATGTTGTATTGACCCTTTTCAATGTGTAATCTATGTGATTATCCTCATTGATAATTCTCATCATTGTCAGTTGGCAGTATTTACTCAGCTGATCTCCACATTTGTAGCTTGTTTTTCCTTTGTGCTAATTATAGTTAGATATAAGTAGTGCGCTGATGTATGTCTTCAAAGAAACATAGAAAATGTGTGTGCGTGTGTCATTAGGAAGGTCAGTGGAGAGGAAACGCAACATGACTGTGGAGATGCTGGAAGAAATAAAGTGAGATCAAAGAGCAATGATGGCGTAAGACATCTTGCGGAATGGATGATATTACTTCCAACTTGTGAAACCAGTGTAGGCTTCATGATTTTCGTGATGTCTGTTAATTTCTGAATGCTTCTTCTCTGCAAAATGATTCTCAGTTGGCGTAACTGTTGATGAGGCATATCAGGTGATGAACTAGAAAGTGAGAAGTCACACAAAATCAACCAATCACGTTCAGGGTTAGCAGAAGGAATGACTAACGACATTCAGACCAAAGAAGCAGCCAGCACCGAGACAAGCAAACTAGGGGGTGAAACGTCACACGAAAACAACCAATCACGTTCAAGGTCACTAGAAGAGATGACTAATAAACTCATAGAGAATTCTAAAAGCTCACTTCACATTGAAGTATGCGCTGAAGATGTTGCTCAGTAGAGCAATAAAAGCTTCGCAACCAAACCATCCAGCTCAGTGCTGTTTAATTCCGATATTTCATTATCATGAGAAACTGTGCACTAATGAAATCCACTGAGCTTGTATGGGCCTCATCATTCAAAGATGCATTGAGATTGCATTTAATAAAACAGACAAAATGTTTATTCCTCATATTCACTTCAAATCTTTGCAATTTGTGTTATGATATTTGCAGATAATATATTACACAACAGTGTGGTTGAAGTATTGCACAAAAGAAATAGTAAGACGGAAGATATTTATAATCTATATTGAATTGTTCAATTTTCTGGGACTATTCATGATATTCGCCAATTCATTCGATTACACCAAGTAAGCAAGAATACAGGTAGCTGATATTGTGTCATTTTCTACCTTTGATGATACCTGAATAAATAAACAAGTAGTTGTATACATTGACTTCTGTTGTAATGTCAAGAATTCTCAATATGCGTTGGTGGCACAGTGGTTAGGACTCTCGCCGACCATGTACATGGTCCGGGGTTCGATCCCCTGCCGGCGCACACCCGATATCTATGGTCGGCCTGCAAAATTGGGCTACCGATATCACATGCTGAAAATTCCATACTTGTACCAAAAATACGGTGTGGAATCAAGCTATAATAAATAAAAATAAAATAAAAATAAAAATTTCATTTCAATGCTTTAGAATGCGATTTCAAAAATAATCTTCACGTGTTTGAGTGTGTAACTATAACTGTTATCATGATAAGCAATGTGACGACGTTATTATATTTGTTCAATCTTGTGAAAAAGTTATTTTCCCTTTACATTCCTGGCGACCGAATCCTCCACCAAAGTAAATATCTACCTGTATTATTTGTCGGGAACAGTTTCTGTGCACACATGTTACATCCCACTGTAACAGTAGAAGACAAGGGCAAGGCAACAGATCGTTTATTAACGAAAATCAACACATATTTATAGATTTCAATGTGCATTGTTGTAGATTATTGTTAGTAGAAAATAAAGTCTTTTGATTGGTTGTTTCTCACAGAAAGTTAACCTTGCATCTCTTTGTGGCTGTGTCAGATCATCCATATGCTAACTGTATCCGCCTACGCAAAGCCTTTGTTCTCATTTTCTCACCACCAATATTGGGGAGATAAACATTGACGTCAATTACTGTCTACCAACTTTAGCTAGCAGCCAGCTCTCACCACACCATAAGTGAATTTAATCATGTCAGTTGTTTTGAACAAAATCGTATGCTGTAGACAATTTCACCACCTTGTGAAATCATAATCACATATCATCCATATAAACGCCATTTTAGTATGCAAGTACATCTGCACTTCCTCGGTATTGTTGATAGCTTTTAGTTTGTCCAGGTGTCCGCATCAGTTAACCACATCCGTTCCCTGGATTAAAACAAATTCCTTGCACACGTTGTCGTAAAACCATGCCTGGACAACTGTACACTGTGAGGTTATTTCGTATTCTGACAATAAGTAACACACTTCAATTGTTCACATTCCTCTACCTCTGAATTGACACTCATGAGTTACTGAGCATTTGGCGATGATAGTACTCTATTTGGGGAAAATCTGTAATTAGAAATGAGCCTCCAAAGCTTCTGGTTTTGTTATGCAGTAATTTCTCACTTACATTTTAGTCTAGTTACTAATGAACACACTGAATACCGTTGACCATAGCTCTTACTTGGCTTCTCTGAGGCATTCAGCTTTAATACTTTATCCAATATTGTATCACAAACAGTCGACACTTCGAGATGATAGAAGAATGCTCATGTGAGGAATGTACACCGGCATAAGGCAGTGAGATTACATCATACAAATGGATTAAATACAACAGTGTTGCACAAATATGAGACTACAAATGCATTTGTGAACAGTCTTGATATGTTGTTTTCCGTCTACAAATGACGTCACAAGCGATCTTTCTGTGTATATGCGTTTATGTTTTCATCTGTTGTTACATGTATACGAGTATGACTTGAGCACTGTAAAATCCTGGACAAAACGGTTAATCCAAGCATTTTACGACGGAAACGTTTCTAGATAATCGCATAATGTGAGATGCAACCCAGAAGCGGCAGACTTACTGGAAATTAGGAAGGTGAAGTGACGGAATATAAAATTACATCATGAGTGTGATAAAAATGACTGATCAATGCAAATGGACGTAGCCTAGTGGAATTGCGGTAAACTGTTTATAAAAAAAGTGTATCTAAATCACAAGGTAATCGGTAAAAACAATAAGAATTTTGACAATGCTAATATTAAACTAAATGAAATGAAACAAAATTAATTTGAGAACATTACTGTGGTCACCGTACTATGAGTAAGTGTATGAAATGCTTTCGAATTGGTGTGTGGACAGCCTGCCGTAGATGAATACAGAGATGTTTGTAATGACAGACAAATTACATACGACTCATTTTTTAACAAACATGACAGGAATCATTTTATGCATTCACTTTTGCATTGAGTACATTAATGATTCACAGACACTTGACATTTGTTATCAACTCGCATGATGGTTTAATAGCAATTGCATATCCACTCGAAGGCTCGTCTAGCTATGTCACTTGGGGGTTTCTTAGGACTATGGCCAATCCATCTCCATTTCTTCCTGCCTGTTTACTTCACAATCGGTTCCTGCTGGTTGGTTCGCTCATTGCCAGAGATCTCTGTTGCTGATCTTTTGTAGCCGGCCATCTGATCTTGAGTATTGAGCGAAGACAACTGTTAATAAATATCTGTAGTTTGTTTGAGATGCTCTTTATGACGCGCAGTGCAAGTCTCTGATCCGTATGGTAAGTAGGACTGAATTCACATTGGAGTTGAAAATCCGGATCTTATCTTCGTTTTGATGCTGAGTGCTATTGACCTCCACACAGACTTGAGAGAAGTGAAAGCTTGCCTTGCTTTCCCGATTCTTGCTTTGATATCCTCGTCAGTTCCGTCTTCCTGTAGTTGAAACGATGCTTCCCAGGTCGGTGAGTAAAGGAGGTTTTTTCCTTCAGGTTCCTTCCATTCATGCAGATTGTTGTCTGTTTTTGTTGTTGCTGTTGGTGGTGTTGCCCAGGAATCTTCATCACCTCTGTTTTCTCTATGTTCACCTGAAATCCTATCTTCTCTGGATGCTTCTTCTGTCAACTTGTTGCTTTTCACTTGCATATCTTCCAGTTTGTAGGAAATCAGACATATATCATCGGCGAAGTCCAGATCCTCCAGGTTTTTTTGTGTGAGTCCATTTTATGCCTGTTTCCTCATTGCTCACTGTTTTCTGTATTATACAATCTACTGCAATCATGAAAATCATTGGCGATAGTAGGCAGCCAGCCAGTCAACTTGTCTTACTCCTGTTCTCACTTCGAAGGATTCCGTGAATTTCCCGTTGTGGATTACTTCGCATGCAGCATTGTCGTATAGCTGTTGGATGAGATGTATAATTGTCGGTGGCACCCTGTACTAGCGAAGTAGTTTCCAAATCACCTCTCGACCGACGCTGTCAAAGGCCTTTACAAAGTCGATGAAGTTGAGGTAGCTAGGTGGTTGCCATTCCAAGCTTTGTTCAATGATGATCCGTAATGTGGCGATTTGATCAATGCATGACTTGTTTCTCCTGAATCCAGCCTGTTCCGGTCGAAGTTTTCCATTCAATACATGTTTGATTCTCTCCAGGATGATGCGGCTTAGTATTTTGCTTGGGATAGACAGGAGCATAATTCCGCACCAGTTGAATTAAGTCTCCTTTATTTGGTAGTTTGAATAGGTATCTTTTCTTCCAATCCTCGGGAACTTTGCCTTCATTCCACACCTTCTCTAGTAAGGGCGTCATCAAGTCCGCTGCTGTCTCTGGGTCCATTTTCAATGTTTCTGCTGGGATTCCATCAGGTCCTGTTGCTTTTCCAGCTTTTAGCATCTTGATTGCCTTCAGGACTTCTGATTTCATCGGAGGGTCGGTGTTCACTGTTAGTTCTGTCTCCGTCGTTGATATTGTTAGACGCGTTGTAGGTGGTGGTCGATTGAGGAGTCTTTTGAAGTGTTCAGGCCAGTGTTTCCTTTGCTCCACTTCCTTAGTGAGTGACTTTCCATTGTCATTCTTCACTGGATTAATTTGTGTCGAACTTTTGCCCGATAGGTACCCAGTTGTTTCGTAGAGTGTTGCGAGGTCTCCTTTGCCTGTACTGCAGCTTATGCTGCTTTACTTGCCATGGCTTCATAATAATTTCATTTGTTTCCTCTGGCACTCTTCTTTGCTCTTTGTTCAGTGTATTGTAGCTTGCATTCAAATCCTGCTATTGCTGCTCGTCGGCGCACTGGAGAATCTTTCGTTTCACTATCCCTCTCTCTTCTATCAGTCTCCAAGTGTCCCTCGTGAGCCACGGTTTGTCCTGTCCCTTATTTCTGCCCAGTTCTTCCATGCAGGTTTGACTCCACACTGTTTTCAAGTTGTTCCAGTACTTTTCGACGCTGACTTCTTCGCTAGTGTTCATTTGTGTCTCGGCTTTGTCCTTTATGCTTGCAGTGAAGATGTCCTTTGTGTCCTGGTCCTTCAGTTTTTGAGTGTTGAACTTGGCTTGTGGTCTATCTGCAGCTCCTGTTTCTCTGAAAGCTTTTAATTTGATTTGGATTGTGCCTTGTACGAGATAGTGGTCTGAGCCAACGTCTGCACCTCTTCTTACTTTTGTGTCCAGCAGGCTGCGCCTCAACTTCCTTGAGATTGAGATGAAGTCGATTTGGTTTCCGGTTCGTCCATCTACTGACACCCATGTAGCCTTGTGGATATCTTCGTGTTTGTATACGCTGACACCAGTCACTGGTTCAGTGAAGGCGGAGTCCTTTTTCTGCCCAGCTTCCATGCAGGTTTGACTCCACACTGTTTCAAGTTGTTCCAGTGCTTTTCGACGCTGACTTCTTCGCAGTGTTGATTTGTGTCTCGGCTTTGTCCTTTATGCTTGCAGTGAAGATGTCCTTGTGTCCTGGTCCTTCAGTTTTGAGTGTTGAACTTGCTTGTGGTCTTCTGCAGCTCCTGTTTCTCGAAAGCTTTTAATTTGATTTGGATTGTGCCTTGTACGAGATAGTGGTCTGAGCCAACGTCTGCACCTCTTCTTACTTTTGTGTCCAGTAGGCTGCGCCTCCACTTCCTTGAGATTGAGATGAAGTCGATTTGGTTTTCGGTTCGCCCATCTACTGACACCCATGTAGCCTTGTGGATATCTTCGTGTTTGTATACGCTGACACCAGTCACTGGTTCAGTGAAGGCGCAGAAGTCGGCGACGAGTTCTCCATTTTCGTTCATCTCTCCGAGAGCTTCTCTACCATGACGAGTTCCCTTCCTGTGTTGTCTGGTCCCAGTTTGGCGTTCACGTCTCCAATTAGTATTTAATGTCACCAGCTGGAGTATTGTCCATTGTTGCCTGTAGTTGTCTGTAGAATTCTTCCTTTTTTCGAGGTCTGTGTCGTTTTCGGGTGCGTAGCATTGTATAACTGACACTTTCATTCCTTCGTTGCCATTGGTGACATCATGATAGCCACGCCCTCGGTGTGCAGGTGGTTATCCTCTGGGTGACCGGAGTGGATCACTGACTCACCCGTTGACAATTTGGTGAGTCTATTCCCTTTTCGTCTGCTTCCACATATCCCCAGTACTTGAATTCCGTATCTTTTCATTTCGTTTGCGATCTGGGCAGCTTTGCCAATCTCGTACATGGTGCGGACATTCCATGTCACCACACAGACTTTTTCTTCTGGCACAAGGAGATTGATCGTGCTGAAGTTTCTGTAGCAGCTTTGTTTACAGGGTTGGGTTGCTAGCCTCACGCCTGAGAAGGGGATTGTTACATTAAAATATAGTCTAGAGAGAAACGACCTTGTGGTTTGCTCCCCTTTAAACCAGGAAACAAGGAATAAAGCAATCAGAACAACACCAGCGAAGGAAAATAATTCAGAACAAGAAGGGTCACAAGCGACAACAACAATAATAATATCACAGTCAAGTACAGTTAACCAAAATGATACCGAAATCATAGACTCACTGACTTGAGCCAACTTGAACATGTAAATCCATCAATATATATGCAATTATAGGTATTAGTTAGTGTTAAGCAAGCACACAGTGGCAAGTAGATAGTTAAAGGAGTTATCGATCAACAATATTATACCCAAAGATTCAGTGTTGGAAGGGGAAATAATTTCAATAGTTCTTCGCAACATTCACAAAAATACGAGTTTAATGTAACTATGTTAATGTAACGTAGTAATCGAAAAGCGCGTAGTATGTTAATCCATAATTTAACTACAAAGGGTGGACGCTCATCTCTAAGCAGAAACATTTCCTACATCTACCTTACTGATCAAGTATTATGTAATGCTGCAAAAATATGTCGGTTGCCACTAGAAAGATCATTTATTTAGGCGCGTGAAACTCTCGATACGGAAAGATAATGCTGTCTGTTAATGTGATGAAACGGTCAATAGCATGAATGTTGCCATAACTGTTGTATATTCATTTTGATGATGTTTTCATTTATATTCTAGAATATTTGGAGAGTAATTCTAGAGAAAAAGAATTCTCGAGAAACACTTAATTTCTGCCCTGTTTGAAAAGATGATTAACATACGTTTGGTAAATATTTTGCGTGGCAGAAACGATATAAGTTGTGATGAGTGGATTGTAGAGGACTCATTTTTACTAATACGTATGTGGAGTTACACCTGACTGATAGAACTCAGTCTGCACCAAAGAAAGGACTAGACACATCACACCAGTTACTGACTAGTGTCAAATCAAGTACCCAATATAGGCCTACAGGACCTGCACTAGTTTGCATTTGTCGTTGTTGAATCTTTAATTGTAATACTTCTTTGCCAGTGTGTACATTGACAATCTGTTGTAGGTTGGCGTGAATTTTTTCAAATGTGACCCTGAACTGTCTGCAGGAAGCTTTCGTGTGTGTTTCTTGTGGACGGAGCTTTTGATTCCACCTCCTTTGGAAAATTCTAGATTCTAAGATGCATTTCAAAGCTGAACATTGGTTAACTGATTTTATCTTACAATACGTGTTTTGTATTTCTAAACATATGCTGTCTGTATAGCTGCCTCACAACACTGTTTAGGTAAATCTGAGTTTCGATGTTATTATTATTAAGTAGAAGCGCTAAAGTATTGAAAAATGAAAAACCAACCAAGAGCCGCCTGCTCACCAAATATGTACTACTGTTTGCAAGCAGGCTACTTCAGTAAACTATTTGCATTAAACCCTCACGAACGACCTTTGTTCCTCTGCGTTTTGTTGAAATCTATTATTGTTAATCAACCACTGTTCTTATAAAAGGCAGAGTGCTACTTCAGTAAACTGTTCGCATTCTTCACTCAAGAATGACCTTTGTTTATTTGCGTTATTGTTGAAAAGTATCATCAATAATCAGTCAGTGTTTATGTAGCCATCTTTTCCAAGTTAGATATTTCGAAATCACTAAAGTTTGTGAAAAGAATATAAACGTGTGAGACAAAAACAATTTGTGGACTTTAGTTAATTACATTTAGTTATTCATATTTCTCATTTGACGTTATTCCCTCCACTATTCACAACAATCAGACGCAAACTGAGTGCTTGCAAACAAATGTGGCAGCATATATGAGCCCACCGTCACATAGACTTTGATAAAGTCACAGTAAAATGGTAGAAATAATATTTAATTTCTCTTTTTCATCACTGCCTTTAATTATCTGAAAATTTTTTCTTCTTCGTTCAATAATAGTGCATTCAACTCCCCATAATTTGCCAACTTCTATCAACACAATAAATATGGGTGTTGGCTACGAGTGCTGATCTATTCCATCCCTTCTTGTAAATTACTTCTGACCGGTGATTTGATCTTCAATATGCAGCCATGTCAGCTGTCCTCAACAGTCTGTTGCCTCTTTCTGACCCATACAGAAGAACTGACTGACTTAACATTTGTATTGAAAATCCGAATCTTGCCCTTTATACTGAGTTAGGAAGATTTCCAAACTGATTTCAGAGTGATGAAGATCTGCGCTACCTTACCGATTCTGGTTTGTGAATCGTCATCCGTGCCACTCTCTGTAATTGAAACGGTGATTCGTATATAATTGAAGAAAGTGACTTCTTGCGAGTTTATTCCGTTGGTAGTAATTGCTGGTTGGTTGTTCTTCATTGCCTCCGTCTTCGTTATTTTCAATTGAAGTCCTGTCTTCGCTACTGGCTTCTTTAACCATTTTGTTGGTTTTCGCACGTAAATCTGAGAGCTTGTGTGACACTGGGCATAAGTCGTCCACGAAATTCAGAAATTCTAGACTCTTGTTACCAGAAAAACCTTTTCCTACCTGCTGTCTGTCGCATAATCCAGTCCACCATAGTTAGGTATATCATTAGTGTTCGTAGGCAATCTCGCCTAGTTTATTAATTCGCTAGTTTTCTAGCCAGTCCTAAGTCCGGTAGCAGAGGGAATGTTCGGCTTGAGTCTAGTAGCCCTACCGCTGAAAATCAATCTAATCTTCACAGAAACTTCAAAGCAGAAACAGAATATAAACAACGAACCTTTTCATAGCTCCATACGCTCAAACAATAAGTAGTCGCTTGCATAGCAATCAATATACTTTTTCATCATTATATAACCTTCCATCGATCAAGCAGACACAAAATGATAATTTGAATTATCAGTTATGAATGTTAGTCAAGGAGTGCAAATTATCTTTGAATTGCCTCCTCAGTAAGGTGTATCTGCGATAGAATAAGATAATATTGGATAGTAAGATAAATAATCGCTAGGTAAATGTTGTTGGAGGTTATCATATGCAGGTGCTGCACACATGGAATATTTCCAAGTCCTTAAGACGTTGGACAGCTTCGGTTATTCATTTGTCTATCAGGAGGCAAAAAACTGGTTTTAGACCTTCGGAAGAATTCGTATGACGAAAGATTTCGAAGAATACTTCTTTTTACACTTAGCTACTGTCAGCCTAGGTGTTATCCAATTATTCCTTACAGAATTCAGAACGAATAGAATCACCCAGACAAATCAATCTTGCAACTAAGTCATGACACAATTTATCTCTGAAAATCACGAATAGTCATAAACTAGAAGGGAGAGGCTGGAGTTCATATCAACATATACTGAATATTTCTCAAAATGTCCAGCAAGTATAAATTGGCCAATGAGTGCCATTGCATCTTACAACACATCCTCAGGTATTCAACATCAAAACATTCAAATCCTCTCAACAGTGTAGCTTCCTGACGTTTGATGAATACTCATTCTCTCAATGCACTCGAGAATGAAGTGCGAAGAAATTCTCGCTTCACTAAGCCTTATGCTCTACTTCAGATATTCACTGAACACCTTTCACGCAAACTGTTGTTCCGAAGATTTCAATATAGAAAATATCCTCATTTAGACATTTAGAAATGGGACTCATTGAGCGAAGAAATATTCACTTTCAATTAGATCCTCATCTCTGGCTCTACTCTAATATACATGTATAGCATTTTCATTACAATACGCAACAATCTACCAATCAAGTGGCTCTGATATGTTTGTTAACAATAATTAGTCAGTATCAATATGTCAATGGGGTGATAATTAACGAAGAAACTTAATACACAAAATTGAAAGGTATAAATGATTGCAACACATCGATTGTGTAACGCATAACTTTGGAATAAATGGAGAGTAATCAAGGAATAAGCGTGTTCTCAAGTTGATAACGCAACAGATTAATGAAGAAAATAAAACGATTTGGATTATGATGACATGTAATCAAAGATGAAGTAGTCAGAAAATATTTCTTCGCTCTATCCCTTTGCTTTCTAAATGTCTATATGGGTATTTTTTCTATACTGAATACGCATTCATCCATAGTGATAATTTTGTTCCACTAAGATCCAAAAGTGCAGTCGATGTTTCGGGCAACCAGTTGAATAAACTAATTTTCTTTGGTTGGAAACTAGGCACTAACTAGTGTGATGTGTCTAGTGCTTTCTCTGGTGCAGACTGAATTCTATCAGTCAGGTTTGCAATGTGGCCGATTGCCTCCAACCATCTAAACTGATTTTCTGTTTTTGATTTTAGGCTCAATAAAATCAAAATCTATATAGCTACCATCTCAACAATTAGATACATTCACACGACATGTTGAAAACTCCACACCATGTGTTCATATTCACTTCAGTAATCACACTGAAATATGCTTATGAAACACGGAAAATACTCAGTGAAATTGATACTGATTCATAAAAAGATAGATAATACGTGTTGTGGAACAAGACGTTGGGTGATTTGTCCAGTCACAGTACCATTTGGTAAAGTCTAACCACTCTGATAACGTCACCAATTTCATGTACCTCTCTATTGTGTAGAAAATTTATTTTGATAAAGTCTCACAGTGTTATACAGTATTATGCAATAGGCAAAAACATCAGTTAATATTATGGAGTTATACTCCACCACAGTGCCCAAGTCCTGCTCGTATACATGTAACTATAGATGAAAACATAAACGCACATACACAGAAAGATCGCTTGTGACGTCATTTGTAGACCGAAAACAACATATCAAGACTGTTCACAAATGCATTTGTAGTCTCATATTTGTGCAACACTGTTGTATTTCATCCATTTGTATGATGTAATCTCACTGCCTTATGCCGGTGTACATTCCTCACATGAGCATTCTTCTATCATCTCGAAGTGTCGACTGTTTGTGATACAATATTGGATAAACTATTAAAGCTGAATGCCTCAGAGAAGCCAAGTAAGAGCTATGGTCAACGATATTCATTGTGCTCATTAGTAACTAGACTATAATATAAGTAAGAAATTACTGCATAACAAAACCAGAAACTGTGAAGGCTCATTTCTAATTACAGATTTTCCCCGAATAGAGTACTATCATTCCAATTTCGCCATATTCTCAATATCTCATGAGTGTCATTTCAGAGGTGGAGGAATGTGAACAACTGAAATGAGTCACTTATTGTCAGAATACGAAATAACCTCACAGTGTACAATTCTCCCATCGTGGTTTTACGACAACGTGTGCGAGGAATTTGTTTTAATCCAAGGAACGGATATGGTCAACTGATGCGGACACCTGGACAATTTGAAAACTATTAACAATACCGAGGAAGTGCAGATGTACTTGCATACCAAAATGGCGTTAATATGGATGATATGTGATTATGATTTCACAAGGTGGTGAAATTGTCTACAGCATACGATTTTGTTCAAACCAACTGACATGATTAAATTCACTTATGGTGTGGTGAGAGCTGGCTGCTAGCTAAAGTTGGTAGACAGTAATTGACGTCAATGTTTATCTCCCTAATATTGGTGGTGAGAAAATGAGAACAAGGCTTTGCGTAGGCGGATACAGTTAGCATATGGATGATCTGACACAGCCACAAAGAGATGAAGAAATTTGCAGTATAAAATGATATCATTCTATTTCAAGTCTCATCAGCTGCAGACTACCTGAAATTACAATGGTTATATATAATACAAGGTTAACTTTCTGTGAGAAACAACCAATCAAAAAACTGTATTTTCTACTAACAATAATCTACAACAATGCACATTGAAATCTATAAATATGTGTTGATTTTCGTTAATAAACGATCTGTTGCCTGACCCTTGTCTTCTATTGTTACAATGGGATGTAATATGTGTGCATAAAAACTGTTCTCGACAAATAATACAGGTAGATATTTACTTTGGTGGAGGATTCGGTCGCCAGGAATGTGAAGAGAGAGTAAATTTTTCACAAGATTTAACAAATATAACAACGTCGTCACATTGTCTATCATGATAACAGTTATAGTTACAAACTCAAACACGTGAAGATCATTTTTGAAATCACTTTCTGAAGCAGTGAAATGAAATTAATGATATTGAGAATTCTTGACTTTACAACAGAAGTCAGCGTATACAACTACTTGTTTATTTATTCAGGTATCATCAAAGGTAGAAAATGACACAATATCAGCTACCTGTATTCTTGCTTACTTGGTGTAATCGAATAAATTGGCGAATATCATGAATAGTCCCAGAAAATTGAACAATTCAATGTAGATTATAAATATCTTCCGTCTTACTATTTCTTTTGTGCAATACTTCAACCACACTGTTGTGTAATATATTATCTGCAAATATCATAACACAAATTGCAAAGATTTGGAGTGAATATGAGGAATAAACATTTGGTCTGTTTTATTAAATGCAATCTCAATGCATCTTTGAATGATAAGGCCCATACAAGCTCAGTGGATTTCATTAGTGGACGGTTTCTCATGATAATGAAATATCGAAATTAAACATCACCTGATATGCCTCATCAACAGTTACACCAACTGAGAAATATCCTGCTGAGAACAAGTATTCACAAATAAACAGACATCACGAAAATCATGAAGCCTACACTGGTTTCACAAATTGAAAGTAATATCATCCATTCCGCAAGATGTCTTTCTCCATCATTGCTGTTTGATCTCACTTTATTTCTTCCAGCATCTCCACAGTCGTGTTGCGTTTCCTCTTCACTGACCTTCCTAATGACACAGGCACACACATTTTCTATGTTTCTTTGAAGACGTACATCAGCGCACTACTTATATCTAACTATAATTAGCACAAAGGACAATCCAGCTACAAATGTGGAGATCAGCTGAGTAAATATGGTCAACTGACAATGATCAGAACTATCAATGAGGATAATCACATAGATTACACACTGAACAGTTTCAATATAACAACTTGAGGAAACATGTTTGGAACTCACGAGCATTACTCCACAACCAATGAATATGGCGCCCAGTAGATTGTATGGAAACTGAAATTGGAAAGCAAACAAAATAAGAATTAGTGTGAAAATTTATTAATCCTTGGTTAGATACAAATGGCATAAGGGAACTGTTTCGATTTGTAACTGAAATTATCGTTCGAAACTGAGATTCGAAGAAATGCCTGATTCCAACAAACAGTTAGTTAGTTTGGATTTAGTAGCTAACAGAGATCGTTTGTCAAGTATTCCACCAAATGGGGAACACAACTTCCCTTATTCTAATCACAGACTATAATATATTCAGTTGAACGTAAGAAGTATACTTTAGTTTGCAAAGTGAACTTAGAGACGGTTTTATTTCTATCAAGTAAAATATCATACATTGTTGTTTATAATCTGGAATAATCACAAGCATTCAGTCTATTTTCAAAATGCAAGGGGTGGCTAGAGAATTCGCTATTCACTAAATATGCAATGGGCGTGAACTCATCACTATGCATTACGCAAATAGTAACAACACAATACTTAGCCAATTGCAAACTTTCCAGATATATTTTCATACATGCGTATATACACTAGGAAAATGTGGGGTAAAATTCGCAGTTCACATTAAACACTCACATGGTAGTAATCATATATAATGGAGAAGATGCTTCCTATGATGCAAAACACCGTAATCATTCCAAAGATCACATCATCTCCCCTCGGTGTTAACTGTTTTGATTTGAATCCAAGAAACATTGCTAGTGAAGCCATGACAGCCGTTATAACGAACGAAATCAAGCTGTCTAATATGCCAGTTTGATAACACAATATACAATCAACGACAGTCCATGAAAGGATCTAGACAACACAATCAAAAATAGATAGATTATAACTTTTGTGCAGAAACATTCGACACTTTTGCTTTGTGTGTTCATGTTACATCGATAGCGGTCATTCACATTATGACATTTCATTACTGAAAGCATTTCTGAAGTCAGCGCATATTTGTTGGGAAATGTGATATGCTAGTCATCATTGTAGTTGCATTCACTGAAGAGATCAGAGTGTTATCAAACTTCAGACCAGTAAGCAACGATGTTATCTCCAATGTCCATGAATTTCCGATCATGGCAATCTGTCGATTTGGTGTCAAAATCATGACGCTTTCTGCATCGTCACGTGTTGTCTTCATGTTTTTGTAAACAAATATCCACGTGTCTGGCTAAATTTCTACAGTGCGTTTCATTTCAGAGGACAACTTAATGTTGTGGACATTCGCAGGTAGTTTTGGAATTAATTGTGATCTGCGAGGTGTTATACACCAGTTTTTTCTTCTAAATCGATTTCACCTTCATACACAAAATGATCCAGTTTTACTGCAGCCAGTCTCTTCATTTCGCCTGATAATTTCTTCAACGTCAACCACTCAGCATGATGTCTGTGTATTCTGACAAGTCGATTACAAAGAACCACGTTGGAATAGTAATGCCAAGTGTGTGACCCCTGAAATAAGTTTACTATACACTGATATGTCGAGGAAATATTGCCTAAAGACTTTCTTTGAACCTTCTTTCATGTTGTTAATAAATATCAGTTGCACAGCAATAAGCTGAGTGGTGAATGGTTTACAATTGCAACTCTCGAATCTGTTGATTTCAACAACTTCCCCTACACGAGATGTATACTGGCTAAATGAAGGTGTCCAACAACTGAAATCTCCAAATTAACAATGAAAATTACAACTTTCTGTGAATTTTCATTTGCTTATCTACAATGAGATACTTTATGGAAATACGATTTCACACGATGTTATTCAAGGACCCTGCATTTCAGTCTACATTTACAAGAGAATCATTCACGAAACAATTACATCAGTTCATAACTTACTGCCAATGTCATCATAATGATGTAAATTCGGTACTTCAGTCGTAATCTCAGAGTAAGTAGTACGCACATGTTCATAATGAAACCAAAGATTCTGAAATGAATAATACAATGTGGCATCAATGAATTCATCAAAATCAATAGCAGATCAGTTTGTGCTCAGACAGCAACGTCTGGTATAACTCATTGTTCATACAATGTTCACCAATCGGTGAAGTAACACGATCATTGTGATAGGATCCGTCCTTGGACATTTCAACATACATCACAGTTGAAACTTGATCAGAAATATGCTTTAAGAAAGAAAACGCTGTATGAGAAACTTTGTTAATTTCATTTCAACTTGTGATTCCATAGACAATGCGGTACTCAAATACGTCTAATATGCACCATTCTACAAACAGTAAGATTAACTAAAGATTTCCTAGCGAGAAATTAATAACATTGACAGATATCTTGTTAAATTGAACAAATTCAAACACTTTCAGCCCAGCACGTTTGTCACACAAATATGACTATTTATTTTGACAACCTATAACTAATCTGTTATTCTACGTAGAAAATGTATCCGCCGCATAACTGGCCATTATTGTAACGACAAAAATATTATATATTATAGGTGTGAGAACCTGAGGAGTAATTATTGAAAAGAATATTATTCGTTCAGATTTACTTTAATTCATGATATGGGAATATTTCACACCGTATTAAATCTTATCTGTTGGAATTGAGCAGTTTAATTTTGAAAAGTAGATGGAAATGTATATGCACGTACTTACCCAAGGAAAACCTTCACAAGCACAATAGACAATGGCTCTGCTTTCCTTTCCTTACTGACTTTACTGAAATCGAAATGGATCAGTTGAAATGCCATCTCACTCGACAGTCTCCATTGCGTCGCCAGCTGTGAACCACATCATTAACTTGTAATTCCTGGCTCCTTTGTAAATCTGAAAATGATTGACATAATTATTCATCATTGCACACCACAAAGAACATCAACACGCGAAACACTAAGTAATGTACTATACGAATGAGTCTACAGATTATCATAGAAAACCTTTGACGGAATCATTACTGTGAGCTACACATATATGCTCATTTACATGTGGATAAGGTGGAATTCATTATTTGGTCCGCGGATCACTCTTCAAATCTGATATACAAATATGAGTATATGACTCAACAAGCAAATTGTCTCCCACTAGTTTCACACAACGCAGCAGGTCCTGGAGTGGAAAGAGGATGGGCGTTATACTTTAGATGGTGAAATGTAGATGGTGTGAGTAGGAGATAAAAGCCAATGGGAAACCGTGGAGCCAACTGAAGAAAACTGGAGAAAACAAGATGAAATGGAATTGTGCTATTGAGGCCTTATATTCCACTTCGAACTTCAGAGAATAATAATAATATAGTTACTATCCGAATATTACAAATAAATTTTCATTTATAACATCAAAACCTATGGTATTCGTACACATCAGTCAATTACATCGGTTTACGTAAGAGACAAGCTGATAAACTCACAGTCTCCTATTCCAATATACTGCTCAAGTATTCACACATGTGACATTTATATAATTGTTGGGAGACCACGTCAATAAACACTCTGATAACACTGAATGTGATACTCCAAAATGATCTTTATTCATGTACATTCCTGCAGCAAAACATCAATGTAAACAAACCAATTTTTAATTTGAACATTATTCCAATGTTCTCCATGATAATGTTTTCAATGTTTATGCAACGTGTGTAAGTGTTTAAGAGAATTACAACGGGGTGCAAAATAACATATTTTTCAGTCAACATGATCCTTGCTACTTCTGATAATCATAATCATACTCAAGTGAAGTATCACTCTACATATGTATTAGTAACAAGGCGCCTACTGTAGTCCATTCACGCACGACGTTTCAATATGAAAGCGTGATTGTAAATTTCTAGGGTGAAAATAACATTTTCATTGGAATTTATATACAGGAGCTGCAACGACATTCCGATATGTATTTACACCTTCATACTGTTGACCGTTTCATCACATTAATGGACAATATTATCTTTCCTTAATCACAGTTTCATGTCATTAGGCAAAAAGTGGTCTTCTTAAGTGACAGCCAAAATATTCTTTCAGTAATACATCATGCTTCTTCAGTAAGGTAGATGTAAACGACACTTCGAAATGTGATTTGGGAATGCCAGACACAGTGGTAAAATTACTTTGGGAAACTCCACAGTTGAATATTTCTATGCTATTATTCTGCGACTGATAGGTAATATGATATGTGATTGCCATTAGAATTTCATACGAGGTGATAACAAATGTCGAATATCTCTGAGTCTTTAATGCGCTCAATGCGCAGAAACTGACAAGGTGACTTTAACCTGCAGAGGTGACTGGGTAAACTGATATCAGTCGCGTTTGTGAAAAATGAGTCGTGTGTAATTTCTCTCTCATTATAACCGTCTCTGTATTCTGACTTCGATTCCTAAAGTATGTCCAAAGTGGTTGCACCAATGCACAAGCAATAATGGCCTCTCTCAACGCTACGGGGACCAGGGTAACTTTCTTACCATAGTTTCGTTTCACTTTACTGTTTATTTTATTATTAGTATTATCATGATTATTACTGTTATTGATTATCCATACCATTGTGATTCAGGTAGAGATGTTTTATAAGTACTTTACTGTATTCTCATTGGACTTTGTGCAGTTTTGTCCATTGAGATTGATTGGTCATTTTCTTGCACTTATTACGCAATCCGAATTCGTGTCCCTTTTTCCTAATATCCAGTTAGTCTTTCGCTTCTAGATTACATCTCAGGCTGTGTAAGTATCTAAAACAGTTCTTCTAGAGTGTGGGACTTGGATTAGTCAGTTTGTCTACGACATTTTCGCGATTCATCCTTTCTTTGTTCTTCCATAGGCAAAATAACAATCTTCCCATGTTCACTAAGATGATTATTGCTGTCAGTTGCCAACTCACTGTCGACGTCAACAAGAGAATTAATAGTAGATTGTCCCCGTGGAATGAGTGCAAAAGCTTGACACATCATTTGTATTGTTTGTATTATGCTCCTGTGGAGCCAGTCACATAGAACGTTCGTCGAGATATATATCCTGCCACTTTCGAGAGCGCCACCCAGTTTGGCTTAGCAAAGGAGAGCGTACAGGTATTAATTCATCAATATAGCAACATATTGTAGATACTGACTGACCACGCAGCATCTGACACATCGCTAATTACAGTCGACAAAGTTCGACAAAGTTTGCCGAAAGGGACACGAGTGCATTCGCCTTATATGGCAGAGAATTTGGCAATACATAATGTAAAGCCAGAACTTTGAGTGTGTACAAAAACAATTTGCATGATCTCTTTCGTTACCATGGTCTAGATTTTACTATGTAATTCACATAACAACTTTGTTATCCTTCTTTATTCCATGTTACATTTTTGTTTTATTTTATTTCACTTTATGTTATGGCATATTCTAACATTTTATCTAGTCTACTGCTTGGACAACATTTCACTCACCCTCTGTCTCCACCGTATTACATTCACATATTCACATTTCCGAATGTACTTTAATTTATTTTCCCATCATCTATTTCTCATTTGTCTGTTGAGCTTTAGGTTGACCTCTATTTATTTATTTAGTTATTCATTCATTTATCTAATCAACTGTGAATCATAATCCTATACACCAACATTATCGCACTTTAGTATTTCCACTCACTGTCAAACTTTCATACACACACCTACACAGACAATAAAACTGATTGTTATTACCTATTGTAATTCATATATACGATTGTACAACTATGAAAGTGAAAGAGTCGAAAAGAGGATTTTCTTCACTGAACCCGTTGTTCTTCAGATATATATTCTCTGTTCACCTTCAACTTCATTAAAATATGTAGTGAGATGACAAGCTGGTATAGCAAACAAAGTGCAGAAATTTCTGATTCAAATTATTCAGGTGGACACACAGACAATATCGGTTTTCCAATTAGTGCCACTGACTGGTTGTTGTACATTAGCTCACATTTGTCACGAAGCACACGGATTCGTGGAATATATATTTAACCATACGCAAATGAATCTCATTTGCTTTTGAAACAATTCTACCCCTGCAAGTGGACATCAATCTACAACATGCTAATATATATGATAGTGTGCCACATTCGATTTGAGGAGGAACTTGGCTCACAGTTCTGAGGACGTCGAACTGTCTTGAGAAGAGTGCAGACATCTGATGCACAAATCCAGAATTCATTTCATGATACCATGCTCACTGGCCAAATCCACTTCTGAACGGTGTGGTACATTAGCTCTTCCCCATCTTCACTGGATATTCTCGCTAGTAATTATACGTTGTTATGAAACCAATTTTCATTTAAACATTATTTCAATGCTCGAATGTTTATGAAACGTATGTAAGTGTATGACAGAATTACAGTGGCTACAAAATATCATATTTTTCAGTCAACATGGTCCTTGCTATTTCTCTTAATAACCATAGACAAATTGAGTGTAACTCTTTGACTGGACACTAGCACCTAATGTGATGTGTCTAATCCTTTCTTTGGTGCTGACTGTATTCTAGGGTCTTACACTTCCAGGATCTTACAATTATAAAATATGATAATTCTTTGTCGTTACTACAATGTCAGTGTGCGTCAGTGACACAGAGTTAGGATGCTCGCCACCTACGGATGTTGTCCGGAGTTCGACTCCCGGCTGACGCACACATTACCTTGCTAAGCCAGTAATAAGATTGGTAAAGAGGTGAGGTTGTGCATGAGACTATCACCCACCACCTCACCTGACAAATATAAACACCACTGCTACCGAAACTTCGAAGCTCTAACATGAATCCCCGTTTTCCACTGGGAAGGTACAGGAATACAAATGATGATAAGAAAATAACAACAATAGTGAAGTGGGAGATTATAGTGCCGATTAATCGTGATGGATTCATACAGTGTAGGATAGGATAAATTGACAAGTCAGTTCAAATTTATAAAAGGTTTCGGGAGAGTAGCAGGTATAAAGTAGTATTCATTAAAGAGGAGATAGTAAGACTGTAATGAAGGTCATCATGAAATAACCAATATGCGAAATGAGATAGGTGAAGGCATAAAGAGGAAACATCACTAATAATAATTCCGGATATCGAAAGTCATAAAAAAGAAAGAAAAAAGAAATAGGGAGAGTATAGGGCCTTGTGTCTGATTTCTGCCCGAAAATAAGAAGACATCCACCTTATGACCCAGGATTCAGTATTCATTGAAATTAGCCTGCATAATAAAATTATCATAGGAATAGAGTCAAAAGCGGCGGTGTAGTCTTAAAAGGGGGCTCGTCAAAACTTCACACTTATCAAGACTTGAAACAGTATTTTGCTAGAGCACAATGGCTGCATCTAACCTGCATTTGTAAGCAAACTGCTTTGCGTCATTAGAAGATTTCAAAGAAGGTCCAAGAACATGGTTTCTCTATAGTTTTCAAAGGTGGAGACATGATGGCGATAGGTCTGAACTTTAGACCGAATCCAGATGACTTTCATACAGGCACCGCCTTCATTTCTATCCAGGCAACAGGTACTTCATCCATGTGAAATGATGCATCAAGGGTTTGCGTGACAGGATAATACAAAATACTGTCACATTTTTGAAGCTAAATACTTGGGACACCACCGGGACCTAGCTACTTTACTGGCTTTAGGGATTTGAGTGAGACATGTCAACATATCCCTTTCATTAAAACCAGTGAAATGATCATTGACGGGACTAGAAACATCAGGTCCAGTCATATTTGCTTGTTGCATTATAAAAGATATATCTAGGGAATTTACAACAGGATAAGCATCAACTGAAATTTGTTTTCTGCTTGTAAGTTGATTAAAAAGTTTCCCCATGTTAGAACACGTTTCACAAGATAAAATGTCTCATTATAAATCCCACTTGGTCTTTGTTTTTGGACTACATCAAGGAGTTTATTTTTCGAACACCTGCATTATCATGTGATTTAAACACGTTATCTTTTTCTCTCCTAAGCATTTTAGTTGTGGAGATCCTATCGAATCTCGTAAACAGGGTTTCGGTAGGGCAGCTAATGTCAAGGCGGAACTTGAGATAGGAGTTGATATTGGAGACAGCGACGTCTCACACTTCATCAACGAATAGGTCTCAGTGAATATCATGCAACATACATCTTATTGCTTGAATATTGTCTTGTGAATAGGATCGTTCTTGGATTTTCTTTGTTAGGTGAAGAAAGGCATTTCTGTGTTATTTGCCGTACACTTTCGGTAAAATACGAATGATGCGATAGGCAGAATTCAGCAATGGAGACCTCCTTCGCACCTCAAATATGTCGCGATCGTCTAGGGTTTTGTCCAGACGTGTATTGAATTCGACCAGGTTCACATGACCAGATGATATGAGAAAGCTGTGATCTCAAGAATTAAAGTCGCCACAGACTATTAACAAGGAAATTCCAAAATTGAGAGCAGAAAATTCAGTGAATTCGTCTGAGAAGATATATGCATGTATCAGAGGAACTGCAGTCTGGAATCATATAAACATTTGTCATGTATATATAGGAATATTTACGTAAGTGCTTTGGACGACACCTAACAGTGATACAGTACATATTGTCATTGGAAAACTTAAAACATACATGATCAGATGCAGACTACTTTGTATTAATAAGAGGGGTTACCTCTCCTCCATGATTTTTCTTTGAACTATGTCTGTCCTGATGAAAAATTTTATATCCATTCAATGAGATTAGATTGTCGTCATATTTCTGGTGGAGACATGTCTTGTATAGCTAGAGCACCAGCATTTTTATGCACATTCTAGGATATTAGAGATTGAATGTAGTCCACTTTGTTAGGCAGACACCTGAAATTAGTGCTAGCAACTTCGAGGAGAGTCATATCATTAATTTCAGCACGTTTTAATGCACGCTGCCAACCACCACGATGTGTTCTCTTCAATTTTCGAGGATGACTCAAAGCGATATGTTGGAAAGGTTTCAAAATACGCGATTATAAATAAGATTTGAAGACGTTTGTGACTGATGAACACAAAAATATAGGAGCGAATTCAAGTAAAATATAAGCTGATGGAAAATGCTATTTTTAGATGGCTCGCAATTCAAGCAGGCCGCCTTATATGTGAACTGGTATACATAGTTGAAGGTGAAAATGTGAGGAATGTTTGTCGATTGACTGTGCTACAGAGCAGAATGTTTGGAGTAGAGTGATAAGTTTTTTCGTTGGATAAGTCCTGGTCATTGCTGTACTTAAACTTATATTACCCTGACAATATCATGGCTTTTGAAGTTGAAATGGATGAATATTGGCATTTTGATGATGACTATTGTATCTAGATTTCTAAATTCTTTCATGACGTTTATGTTGATGGAACTTCTCAGACCAATTCATATGTGAATTACGGGAGCAGTTACATTGGGAGAATAGAAAGAAGATCCTATGTCAGGTTCTTTGAACTTGTATCGAATAGTAGTCGACTAAGGGGACCAAACAGTTTGAACTCGTCAACTACCAAACACGTGATAGACACAGGAAACCAAGTGGACGCAGTGGAAGCAATCTAACGAAATAACCAAACAAAGTTCAAGGATTCTTCATTTTCTGAAGCTATTGCATTATAATGCTCAAAACCTGACCGATATATTCAAAAGAACTTCAATTACCCTGGAAACTATCCTTAGTAACGCTGCCTTTTGATTTCATCATGTTTTACAAACCCCCTCCTTCTATCGTTCACTTGAGTTCCCTATTAGACTTATTTTCTAATCCTTTAAATTCCACTCAGTGAGTTACATCATCTTTTCATTCCACTTCACTCACACCAGATTTTGATTTGTCAGTCTTGAATTTCCGTCACTGTATTTTATTACTTTTAATGGTGCAATTATCACTGACTCACCATCAAAAATTCCATCAAAAAATTCTTCATTTCTTACGAGAAACTCCACTCTTACAATATGCGTGAATATATATATATATACTAACAACTGGTGACAACCTTATCATCCCTAATGTTTCGTTCCAATATGACCTGCCGACAACAGTCCTTACTGGAGGACAGATTCTCAGTGATAAAACGTATCTTAAGATAATTGGCTGTCGGTAGCTGACGTGAACCTACGAAATAAAATGTGTTTATAGTATTCTGCACCAGTGAATGACAGTTAAATCATAACAAGAAGTAGTTACGAGATAATATGTTATTGCATAACATGACCACAGAGAGTGGAAACCCATTCCAAGGTAGAAAATTTCTCCAAATTCACTTCTACCATTCCGATTTTGTGATATTTGAAATATTTCATGAATATAATCTCAGCAGTGAACAAATGGAAGCAATCGAAATGTGTGTCAGAATATAGAAAATAACTCACAATCAACAATTTTCATATCATGTTATTACGTGAGTAGGTACAAAGAAATTGTTATGTTTCAAAGAAGGGATGTGATTATATTGCTGCAGAAAGCTACGCAAAACGACTATCATTCAAAATATCTGGGAACTATAGATGTAGCTGTGTACGTGGATAGCATTAATGCACTTTTGATTTCCAGAAGGCGGCCAAGGTGTTTGAAACATAGTCACTTATTCAACTTAAAATTTCCACTGAAATAGGCTGGTGATATTCTACGAATGTGCACTGAAACTGTTGACGAGAAATCATGAAACTGGGTGTTCCATGTGGCATAGCACTAGACGTCGTAGTTAGTGAAGTAGGCGAATTCTTTAGAAGAAAAAAACAATATGACAATATTGTCAAATTGTCTTTATACACCAAACTGTTGTCGTAAAAATACATGCACATCGTGATCACTCATAAAATCAATTGTGGAGGGGATGAATCTAAATTATTGGAATAGAATATTCTTGACATTGTAAGAGAAGTAAATAATAATAATCACTTTATTCCACAACAATAACAATTTGCAGCATGGAATTTTCAGCGTTTCTTTTACATATTGCAATGGTTTAGCTTTGTTTATAATTATATAAATGTATAAAATGTTAAAATATAGATAGTTAATAGGAAAAATAAAAACCCCAACAAAATCACACCATTGCTAGGTCATAGTAAATAATAACTAAATAATATAACAAATAACACATGCAATAATATGCAATATTACATTTTATAGTTTAGTTAATGATTTAAAAGTTGTAAAAATTCTTTTCTGATATTCGTCTCTTACACAATACTCGTGCCAAATATGGTACGGTCGAATTTTTATATTTTGTAGTACGAGCATTAATGTTTATGAAATTTCTTTTGGTCTTACCCGAAGAGATGCAAGGAAACAATTGTGAATAAAGAGGATGTTCACTATCAGACAAGATAACTTTAGGTAAGTGTTTACAAGAATTCATATGCCTATTGGCAACAGTGTCAGTTAGTTGAGTCAAAGGGATAGCACTGACCCTACTCACAGCCTTCAATGTTCTTCGTAGTATTATATGGTCTTTCTTGAGTAGCCCAGGGAAGAATAATGGAGAACAATAAAGAATGATAGGCAAAACACATGAATTAATAAATTGTATGAGAAGAGGTTGGGTTATACCTGAGTGCCTAAACTTCTTTATGTAATAAGTCAGACGAAAAGCTTTCTCAGAAACTATAAGAATATGAGACGAGTAGCAAAGGTTTGAAGACAAACTAATGCCAAGATAAGAAAACTTGACTTACTCTCTATCATGGTACCATCAATATTACAACAATCATGAGATTGGATCAATCCATGCATGTGTTTTTCACTTCTCAAGCTGAAATCAACAGTATTACATTTAGTTGGATTTAGTTTAAGACCATTTGAGCCAGACCAATCCTTAACTTCAGCTAAGAAGCCATTCATATGAGAACAATCCGATGTGGAAACTACAGGGACAGAAACGGTCAGATCATCAGCATACTTAATGAAGTTAACTTTGGGTGAGTTCGGAAGGTCATGCAAAAAGAAAGAGAAAAGAAATGGAGAAAGTACTGCACCTTGAGACACACCACTTCCAGTTAGCTGAGAAGTGGAGCGCTTTCCAGCCAAAACAGTATGCTGTTTCCTATCCTTAAAATAAGAAGACAGCCATCTAGTTTCCCAGGACTCTGTTTGTGCTGAAATCATATTTCCTAATAAAAGTGTCCTAGGAACAGAGTCGAAAGCTGCAGCATAGTCTAAAAAAGCTGTTCGAACGAACAATTACGTTAATTGTGGAAGGTAAGTAGCATTTTTGTACAGGTGCTGACGTGAAACATAAGAGATGCAGAATGAACAGTAATTGTAAGTAAATGATTCATAAAGTGTTTGAAAGTCCATAAAACCTAGAGTCACCGTTGAGTATACCATAATTGTGACATTTCCAGCTGTATATGAGACCAACTTTGAACTTGTCAGCAGATTTCATGATAGAGGTGGTTTCGTTATTCACCAGGTGGGCTAGCAATATTCCGAATTAGCAGAGGATGGGGGCACTGTTTCAGTGCCTTCGTTTAAGGCAGTACCTTTGGAAAGAGAAGATGACAAAAGAAAACCACTAGAGAGGCGCAGAAGTATATAATAGGTGTTAATAATTGAAAATATATATAAAAAATGGGGTTCATCATATTTTTCATTAAAAAAATACTATTTCCCCCTGATGTTTTAGTAATGGAATTCTAGTCTTTCTTGCGAAAAAATTAGTTTAAGTGAAAAAAGGTGATAATTTTACCTACTTATATAAGTTGGATAGGAGTTAAAGAGAAAAGTCAAAGTGCGTGAACTATGTAGAAGAAAAGTGAGGGCTTAATAATAACTACTGTTTTTCTGAAGTATACGTTTAGGTGTCCTTCTGAAGTAGGGGACTCATACCATGTACTTGCATTCGGGGAGTTTGTTATTTAAACTTCAGCTTTAGGCAAATTTTCAACTTCTGTTCTTGTTTAATTTTATTTAATTTCTTTTTTTTGCAGAAACCATTCGAACTCAGGAGCCTTGGCAATAGAGTGCGTCTGAATTTAGAACCTCTGTGGTTAAGGAGAGTGAAGTGCAACTTGTTTCTACTATTCAAAGTCATTAGGAAACATTGTTGTGGTAACTCATCCATAACGTGGGAAAATATTAAATCATATCAGCTGCGAAACCACGATTACCTAGTCAAGGTGGCTACCCACAGAAAATCCATTAGGTCAGACTTTTTCACCACTAAATATTGCACTATTAGGAACCAACCAACATCTGAAATTAGATGTTGTGAAAACACCAATGGGTTCAAACGGAGCCTAGAAAGACACATTAACATGACCACCATAGCTTGTGTACGTTTCAGTGCACACTGCCATCCACAGTGATGTTTTTTTCTCAATTTTTGTGAATGACACAAAGCAGTAGGTTGTAATGATTTTAAAAATGCGCGATTATATTTAATACGATTAGAACACATTATTGATAAATTAAAGCAAAATTAAAAGAGCAAACCAAAGCAGTTTTGCAAAATGTTGTAAGGTGGAATTATTGGTAGCCCTATGTTCAAGCAGGCCGCCTATATTGTGTATACAAATAATTTATTTGTTCACTCAAGAATCATGAAATGTTAAACATTGAAACGATGACAGCTTCTCTTCTTACTCCTTTCTAAGCATGAAATGAATATGTCGGCAAATGTTATGAACAGTCCCAAAAACTCGTGTAATTCTGTGTAGACTCTAAAAAGCTTCGATAGTGAAAGAGTTCTCATGATAATCTACGAACCTACCGATAAAATGAAATATCGGAATTCAGCATCACCTGATATGCCCGACTAACAGTTACACCAACTGAGAATCATTTTGCAGAGAATAAGTATTCAGAAATTAACGGACATCACGGAAATCATGAAGCCTACACTGGTTTCACAAATTGAAAATAACATCCATTCTCCGAAATGCCTTTTTCATTCTTTAAAGATGTTAATCGAAACACTACTTATATCTTCCTACAATCTGCACAAAATACAATTCGGCTGAAAATGTGTCGATCAACTGAGTGAATACTGTCAACTGACAATGATGAGAACTATCAATAAGCCTAACCAAATAGATTACACATTGAACATTATATAACAACTTCAGGTAATATGTTTGGAACTCACAAGCATCACTCCGCAACCGAAGAATAGGCCAGCTAATATATTATATGGGAACTGTAATTAGAAAACAAACAAGATAAAATTTATTTAAGGTGGGTTAGATACAAACAGCATTCATTAGTGGAGTGTTTTGGTTTACAGATCAAATCATCTTCCTCAACTGTTACGCATTAATTCTTATCCCTGAACTCTCTCTCATCTTTTATTTAATGAACCGCATTATTTCAAATAACTGTGACTAATATTTCATTGTAAATGTAAAGCTTTATGAGAATTTGCCGAAAATGTTTATTAGCCTAAGTCGTTTTCTAAAGTTTCTATTGGTTTATCATCTAATCAACGTCACTTCGTTACTGTGCATGACACGAATAGTAGCAACACAATACACAGCCTATTACAAAAGTTCCAGATAAATCCCGTATAAAATAAGTTTATTTTAATTATCACACAGTGATGCAGTATTAACAAATGTATGGTTTTACAAGTCTCAATCATTGCTCATAATCATTTCTCACATGACTATGAGCAATGATTTATGCTTGAAATGTCATCCATTTGTGAATAATACGTCGTTGCATGATATTCAAAATAAAGTTATCTAAGTTATGAAATTACAATCTTCCCCAGTTCCCGAGTTCTACACTTACATTAATGATTACAGAGAAATTCTCATAGAAGAGTATTTAGAATGAAATCATGCGGCAAAATGCTTACTTCCCATTAAACACTCACATGGCATTAATCAAATATAACGCAGAAGATACTTACGATGATGATAAATGCGGTAAGTATTGCAGAAAGCACGTTGTCTCCTCTCCATATCAATAGTTTGATTTGAATCCGATAATGACTGCTAGTCAAGCCGTGACAGCCGTTAAAGTGCAAGAAATCAAGCCCTAAGATACACTAATTTGATAACAATGACAGTTCATGAAAGTATCTAGGTGAGAAAATGAAAACAAACCACCAGTTAGTTTACAAAATATAGACTGACTTTAAGTTTCTGTTTATGAACACTAGACACTTGTGGTTTGTGTGTTCATGTGGGATGAAATGCATCTCCTCACTCTATGATATTTCATTACTGACAATAATTCTCGAGATTCATATCAGCTCGCTGACAGTTTCGAGCGATTGAAATTTCTCAATTACCCACGATAGTGATGACTTCTTATCTATTTGTAACTCAGTATCCAAGGTGAGACAATTTCGCAAAATAAAGTTTCACATGGTGATGGGTAAGTACTCTGTAATTCACACCAGCTCACTTAAGAATTGTTCAATCGATAAACCCGCTTAGACAGAAACATTTCAATAACTGAAAACTTACTCATGATATGAAATCGGTATTTCAGCCGGAATCTCAGAGTAATTGTTTTGCATATGTTCATAACGACACCAACGATTCTGGAATGAACAGTCGAAATTTTTTTTTTTTTTTTTACAGCTTGATTCCACACCGTATTTTCAGTACAATATGGAATTTTCACATGATATCGTCCAAATTCAGGCATACCATAGATATCGGGTGTGCGCCGGCAGGGGATCGAACCCCGGACCATGTGCATGGTCGGCGAGAGCTCGACGCACATTGCATTCATTGAAATCAGCTTAAAATTCAGTTTATGCTCAAACTTCTAAAACCGACAAAATTTGTTGCTATTATGCTTTTCAGTAGTCGGCGAAATGATATTATCAGTATGACAGAATCCCGTATCATGACATTTCAGCATATATCATAGTCTCAAATTGCACAGCAGTATGCTTAAATCAGAAAAAGCTGTTTGCAGCAACAAATAGTTATATTCAATAGCTTAAATTTCTAATCTAGTAGCGAGTGATGCATGGTTCATTTGAATTTGTGATTTCACAAATAATACTGTACTCAAATACGTCAGATATCCGCTATGATGAAGTAAGCCATTTCTAGGGAGAAATTATTAATATGTAGACGGCTACGCTATTAAAAGAACAATTTCACATTATTTAAAACTCAAACCAATTTCACCCAATATATTATGAACTTATGTAATGAATATCAGAATAACAGGTTGAATAAGTAATATTCGGAACCCATTAAAATACCAATGATCTCGTGATTTATGAAGTACTATGATCACCGCTCTTGTCACTTCAGTGGTTTCAAATTTGGATGACTCAACTGAAAATGCACCGAAGGCATTTTGAAACTAATGATCCCTCTATATTACTCAAAAGAAAACTGCTGTCTACCCCTCACTTCACCAGTTGAAATCGAGCATTGTATCTTTTCAAAGAAACAGAGGGAAACACATATGCCAGTACTCACCTGCATACAATCTGGAAAATTCAGACGGGTAATGGCACTTCCTTTCTATCAGTGAGTTATAAGTGAGTGAAGCGAAATACTAATTTACAATCCAGCTTTCGTCAGATCAGATGCTTTGAACCATATCACTAGCGAACAATTCTTTCCTGTGTTGCTGGTCTACATTACATTACACACCACAAAAGTGTCTGCACGTAGAATATTAAGCATTGTAAAACACGAAGACTTCCTCTGATAGCCACAGGAATGCTTTGAAAGAAACCTGATGCTGAGTTAATGATTTATGCTCACTTACATGTCAAACAAGCGGAATATACTTTACGGTCTCAAAATCACTCTTCAAAAATGTAATAAAAATATTAGTGGATGCCACATGATGTCAGTTGTCCACTTCTAGTTTCACGCTACTCTTTAGGCCGTCCAGTGAAACACTAGTGGGGAATGGCGAGTTAGGCCTTGATCCGAGGTGACATGGAGAAGATAGTATGAGAAGGAGGTAAGAGTTTATTGACAATCATGAAGCTAAATAAAGAGGTCTTCAGAAAGCAGGATGAAATGTAAATTTGCTGTTGAAGGCCAATGTTTCACTTGGAAACTTAGGGAATAATCATGTAATAATTTTCCTCTAAATATATAAATAAATATACGTGGTTACACTACTGATTGCTATTATTAAGAAATAATACACTCAGAAACCCAAAACACATGATATTCTCACAAATCAGTCACCTACATCGAATTAGGCATAAGATAAGCTCATAAACTCAGAGTCATCTGCTCCAATATTCTGTTGATGTTTTCAAAAATCCTGTATTTATATATTTGTTAGCAGATCACATCAGTATGCCATCGGCTTACATTGCATGAGATACTCCATAACGACCTTCCTTTATGTACATTCTTGCTGCAAAACATTATTGTATATCAACCAATTTTCAAATAATCATTGTTACAATGCTCGTATATTTATGAAACGTATGTAAGTGTATGACAGCATTACAGTGGCTACAAAATATCATCTTTCTCAATCAACATGGTCCTTGCTACTTCACTTGATAAACATAGACAAATTAAGTGTAGCTCTTTGATTGGACACTAGCAACTAATGTGATGCGTCTAGTGCTTTCTTTTTGTGCAGACTGAATTCTATCAGTCAGGTTTGCTATTTGGCCACTATTCTAAGTAGATCGTCATCATCTTTCTCATTGATTTGATGATATTAGATGGTTGGAGGCAATCGGCAGGAAGACTTAGACCTAAGTTTCGTGCTAGCTGGCATTCGTAAGCAAGGCGTATCTACAACCTTGAAGGAACTCATGTCCCTCCTAAGATTCAAACCCGCGTCACCCAGTGCTGCCAGAATTCAAAGACGTTACCACTGAACTATTCGGACTCGCGATCGACCTCCTGTAGGACTGAATGTATAGGATACCTTGATTGGATACTAGTCAGTAACTAGTGTGATGTGTCCAGTCCCTTCTTTGGTGCAGACTGAATTCTATCAGTCAGGTGTAACTCTACATAAGTATTAGTAAAAATGAGCCCTCCACAATCCATTCAAGCAGGACGTTTCGAAATTAACAGATAAAGGTACCAAATGTCCTTCTATAACGTAGATTTTCATCATCACAACGTATTTGGTTTCTATCACAACAAAATATTGCCAAACGTATTTTAAACATCTTGTCAAACAGAGCAGAAATTAGATGTTTCTCGAGAATTGTTATTTCTAAGAAATACTCTTCAAGTATTCTAGAATGTAGATGAAAACCACATCGAAATGAATACACAGTAGTTGCGGCAGCATTCATGCTATTGACCGTTTCATCACATTATTGCAGAGCATTATCCTTCCGCATTGAGTTTCACGCACCTAAATGAATGGTCTTTTTAGTGGCAACCGACATATTTCTGCAGCTTTAATTAATACTTCGTCAGTAAGATTAACCTGAATGACAGTCCGAAGTATGTTTCGGGAATGACAGGCACAGTGGTAAGATAATTTTTGGAAACTCCACAGTTGGATATTTCTATGCTAATATTCTGCAACTGAGTGGTAGTAAGAGTGCAATTGCAATTGCGATTAAAACATCATCCGAGTTGATAACAAATAATGATTACAAATGTCGAATGTCTGTGAATCATTAATGCACTCAATGCAAAAGTGAATGCATAAAATGATTCCTGTCGTGTTTGGTAAAATTGAGTCGTATGTAATTTGTCTGTCATTACAAACATCTCTGTATTCATCTACGGCAGGCTGTCCACACACCAGTTCAAAAGCAATTCATACACTCACTCGCACTACCGTGATCACAGTAATGTTCTCAAATTAATTTTGTTTCATTTCATTTAGTTTATTATTAGCATTGTCAATATTCTTATTGTTTATACCGATTACCTTGTGATGTAGATACACTTTTTTTATAAACAGTTTATCGCAATTCCCCTGGGATTCGTCCATTTGGATTAATCAGGTAGAGAAAGTAAATAATTGGCGACGATGCAATCGAGAAAGAATAGAGATTTATATGAAACTCCACAACCTACTTACATGTTGTTATTGATATACTTGGGCACTGTGGTAGAGTGTAATTCCATTATGGGTAAATTTTATTTTGATAGAGTCTCACAGTGTTATACAGTAATATTTACTGATGACGTTTCGAGCACAATTTATTGCTCATAATCATATCAAGGTAATCACACGACTTCCTAAATTCATTTATATAGTTCCATTATTTTTCACTTGATTTCCACTTGATTTGATTGGTAGTGTTATTTTCCATATTTCGGGTATTAGTGATGATTCATTCCTATTGCACGTTTTGGGTGTAGATTCGATGAACAAAGATTCAGTAATCAACCTCTCTCTCCACCTACCTAGATTACTTTTTAGAATTTTAACCCTCTCCCACCCTATTGTGTGGTTGTGTGTTAATGCATGCATTGCAATTGCCGAGCTTTTTTCTAAATTACTTATCTTTTCTGGGTCAACCATACTTATCTTAGCTAAATTCTTATGTTCTGACAATCTGACTATTCCTGACCTATGTAGTTGACCTCACAGTCATTGCAGGGTATTTTGTAAATTATATTATTTTGTCTAATTCGGTCCACTGGGTCCTTTAACCTACAGAGCTTGTCCCTGAGTGAGTTTGTAGGTTTAAATGCCACCCTAATTCCTGCTTTATTTAGAATCCTACGTAGGGTCTCAGATGTCCCCTCTTTATATGGTATAACTGTCGATGACTTATATTCTCTCTTATTTATGTTATCATTACTAGTTCCACAATTATTTTTATTTTGTTTCTGGCCTTTAGTCATCTTCCTAATGAATTTTAAAGGATAATTATTCAACACCAACGCTTCTTCTATCTGTTTTATCTCGTCGTTTAGGTCTTTTTTTGTGCTACTTAGTGCTATGGCTCGGTTTGTTAGACACTTAACTAAGCCTGCCTTAACAGTTAACGGATGCGACGAATTAAAATCTAAATATCTATTAGAATGCGTTGGTTTTCTATACACACTAGTGTGAAGTTTACCTTCTTCTATTCGTTTTATTTTACAATCTAGCATAGCCAACTCTCCTTGTTCATCTTCCGATTCAAATGTGAATTTTATCCCCTCTACTAGTGAGTTAATATGTGTCAGGAAGCTAGAGATATGTTCTGTTTTTAACACTGTGAAAGTGTCATCCACATATCTCCACCATATTTTTGGAGTAGGATTAAACGTATTAAGTGCCATATTTTCCCAGCTATCCATAAATATATCTGCTACGATAGGGGATATTGGTGATCCCATTGCTACACCTTCAGTTTGTCTATATATTTTGCCTAGGAATCTAAAGATAGTAGATGTGAGGCATAGCTGAACCCCTAAAATAATTTCTTCAATGGACAGCTTTGTCCTATGATTGAGTTCAGTATCCGCAGTTAGTTCTTTTTTAACTGCTTCTAAGGCCATATTGACTGGTATATTAGTATAAAGACTGGTTATATCAAAACTAACCATTGTTTCATCATTATCTAGTTGTATGTCATTTAGTTTATTTTTTCATTTCATATGAAGTCGTGTGATTACCTTGATGTGATTATGAGCAATAAATTGTGCTCGAAACGTCATGAGTAAATATTACTGTATAACACTGTGAGACTCTATCAAAATAAAATTTACCCATGATAGAATTACATGTTGTTAGTAGGCTGTTTTTGTAGGTGGGTTGTTCCCGTAGATGCATGTTAATTTATGCATTCTTTAACCTGCAGACATTTTGGTAATAATATTAGTGAGGTTAGGCAACTTAAACCATGAGATGAATCTCAGTAGCCAAATATTCAGAGGATGTTCCACGAGACCACGAGAACACCTGTCTGTTTTTTCTGCATGAGGATGTTTGGCATTTTCTACTGAATCATTTCACTAAAATCATCGCATATAGACGTATATTCTGTGTTCACCTTAGACGTAATACAGAGAGAGATTATAAACTGATATAGCACAAACTCTAGAAACCTCGGATTTGCATGCGGACATGCAGGCCCACAGACAGTATGAATTTTCGAAATGATACCGTTAACCACTTGTTGTAATTTAACTCACTTTCGTCACAGATCAGATGGATTGGCAGAAATATAACTGACATCACGTGACAGTATCTCGCTTGTCCTCGAAACACCTCTACGACATGTATATTTATATGATAGTGTGCCACAGTCAGTTTGAGGAAGAGGCTGACTTGCAGTTCTGCCCACTTAAACATTCATTAACAGGTGTGCAGCAATCTCATTTAAGGAGCCAGTATCGATTTCATGGTCGTTAGCACACTGGTAGCCATTCTCCGTCATCACTCACTATTCGAAATAACGAATACACGATAGTGTAAAGTTACGTGTAATTATTATTGAGATGTATTTTCAAGCACAACTGATAAATCGCCTTCAAATCACCTCATTATGATCGTATCACAATATCAGTTTCATTAGATAGAGTATTCGCCTCAATGGCAACGGGCTTATATGGTGTCGTTCCAATAGCTTTCCAAATACGTTATTTTCCCGAATTATTTCATACAGCCATCTTAGTTTCTCTAAGAATCCCACTCGTAGTGCTTCAGAAATACGATGAATCCAGCAGACAAAGTTATCTGCAAGCTAAGCTCTAGCGATTCAAAACGTATCTTAAATAACAGTTCTCCGACTGTGTATTGAGATATTAGCGGCAAGAAGTAAATATGTAGTGGACAAATTGTTTGGAAATCCCTCCTGGACAATCCATTATTTGTGCTTATTTACAAGTTTCAATTAACTCAGTAATCATTACGCGTTTCCACCTAGACTGTGTATCATTAATTTGACATTCGCATATCACATGTTGACTTCGACACTTACTAATTTGCATTTGTCCTTGTTCAATCTTTAATTGTAATACTTCTTTGCGATTGTTTACAATTACAATCTGTTGTTGAATGGCGTGAACTTTTTCGAGCGACCCTGAACTGTCTGCAGGAAGCGTTGATGTGTGTTTCTTGTGGACAGAGATTTGATTCCACCTTCTTGGGAATATTCTTCTCGATTCTAAGATGCCTTTCAAAGCTCACATTTGGTTAACTGATTTTATCTTACAATGCTTGTTTTGTATTTCTACCATTTCTACCTCAACTTATATTTCAATTGATACGAAATCAGACACTCAGAAAGTCAAAACGTATGTTATTTACCATTCCTTCAAATGACCTTTGTTTATTTAGATCTCATTTGCAAATTTCTCTTGTGAATTGATCAGTGTTAGTGTAAATGATCTTATAATGTTTTGTTTGGCGAAGTCTTGAAAATTTGTGATTGCTGTTTGTGAGAGATACAAGTTTGCAAATTAATCTAGTCGTTGCATAGATCATTGTTCATCATGCTACTCGGAGGACACTTTGAATCAAACGATTGTTCTTTTGTTATCAAACATAAGAGCAGGTTTTGATGGTATTACTCCAGGTGACTGTGCATCATCCGCTCATGTAGTCTGATCAGCTCTAACTTAGTCATCACGATGATAGTCAGCAAGATCCGCCAGTTTCAGTTGGTAATCTCACGCATAGTAATCTTACTGTAATTGAGTTATCAGCTGCATTTTGTGATTATTCCTTCCTGTCCCTGTCAGTCATTTTGTTTCCAATAATGACTACTCCAAATGCTGTAGAATTTCCGTGTTCACTTACTTACGTACATATGTTGTGCATGCTTTCAATCAACATCAATGACTAGTTATCATACATTGATTCACATATTTCAAAGTCTGTAAGAAAGTTTTTCACTACACGTCATATTGGGCAAGGGGCCAGCAATCTAGCCTCACGAATTCAATCAGACTGCTACAGAAACTTCAACGCACAAAAATATAATGAAAACAAAATTATTCTTCTCTGGAATCGGAGAGGCGAAGTGACGTGAGCTGGTTCAAAACTTCTGGAAGCCTGTCAACCTATGTGTCTTCTTTCCATGAAAACAAGAATAAGATTGAGGACGTGGGATGTACGCACAATGCACGAGACTGGAAGGCTGCCAAGTTAGTCAAATAAAGGTGAAAATATAGCATGGAACTGCTGGAAATATGCGGGACCAGATGGAGTGGATATCGACTGTCAAAATTTTCAACTGGTAAGTCAGCAATCTACTCAGGTCACCCAGACGACAATCACGAACACACAGAGGCAGTTAGTGACTATCATGATGTCACCAGTGGCAGCCAGAACCATAATGCAATGGGAACTAACTTCATCCAGGATCACGACAGCAAGATTCAACTCAAAAGGAGGTAAGGAAGGATACAATTATCCAGTGATACACACAGTGCTATTTACAACACCGAACAAAACAAGAAGGAACAGTTTCATAGGCAACTACAAACAGTAATGGACAACATCTCAAATGTTGACATCAAAATCCTCATAGGCGATATGAATGTCAATGCAGATTAAATAGGAAGAGAACTCATCATTGGTCGAGAGGCTGGCGCTCGGAGAAATGAATGAGAACGGAGAGCTCTTCTCAGACCTCTGCGCTTTCAGTAATCTGGTGATCGGAAGCAGCGTGTTCGAGCACAAGGATATACACAAGGCTAACGACATAGATTTCGTCTGGTGGACACACCACAAACCAGATAGAATTCATCTCGATAATTCTCAAGGAAGTGGAGATGCAGCCTGCTGGACACAAAGTAGAGTAGGGGAGCAGACGTGGGCTGAGACCATCATCTAGTGCAAAGAACCGTCAAGGTGAAACTGAAATCCATGAAAACAAATGGAGACAGACCACAATTCAAGTTCAATATTCAGACACTAAAGGACAAAACTACAAGGGATACATTCGGTACAGATAACAGAGCAAAGTTAGAGACATTACGTGGCATCACTGAGGAAGCCTGTGTTTAAGTACATTGGAACTAACTCTTTGAAGCTGATGGTGCAGTAACCTGGTACAACAACGTACAACATAGTGAGGCATGCAAAGTGAATACAGGAGTAAGACAAGCTGGCTGTATATTATCGCCGATGATATTCTTAATTGTCGTGGACTGGGTTATGCGTCAGATTGAGCACAGGGAGTGAGAAGACAGGAATATGCCTGACCGACAAGAAGACTTCATCCAGAAGATCTAAATTTCGCAGGTGATACGTGTCTAATGTTATACAAACACGAAGGCTTACAGGTGAAATCCAACAAAATGCTTGAAGAAGCAGCCAGTGAAGACAGGACTGCAGGTAAACATAGGGAAAATGGAGGTGACGAAGACAAACAACCAAAAGCAACAACAGCAACGACCAACATCAGTCACCGTCAAAGGGAGAGATTTAACACAGGTAAACTCCTCCACTTATCTAGGAAACATGGTTTCAACTACAGGCCGATTACATTGAGGAAGATGTCAAAGCAGGCCAGAATCGGAAAGGCACGATACGCCATCATCAACCTGAAACTAATTTGGAATTCTTTTGCAGTGACCCGGGATAACGAAAAAGATTCGCATTTCCTACACCTGTGTGAAGTCAGATAGTTCTTCTATACGGATCAGAAACTCGGCCATCGCATCACGAAAAGGATTTCCAACACACAGCTGCAGACTTCTATCGACAGCTAACTTCGCTTGCTCCATACTGAAGATCAAATGGCTAGCTGGCCAGAGAAAATTAGCAACAAGAAACTCACTCTGCGAACAAACCAACCAAGAGCCGTCTGCTCACCAAATATGTAATACTGTTTGCAAGCAGGCTACTTCAGTAAACTATTTGCATTAAACCCTCACGAACGAACTTTGTTCCTCTGCGTTTTGTTGAAATCCATTATTGTTAATCAACCGGTGTTCTTATAAAAGGCAGAGTGCCACTTCACTAAATTGTTTGCATTCTTCACTCAAGAATGACCTTTGTTTATTTGCGTTATTGTTGAAAAGTATCATCAATAATCAGTCAGTGTTTATGTAGCCATCATTTCCAAGTTAGATATTTAGAAATCACTAAAGTTTGTGAAAAAATTATAAACGTGTGAGACAAAAACAATTTGTGGACTTTAGTTAATTACATTTAGTCAATCATATTTCTCATTTGACGTTATTCCCTCCACTATTCATAACAATCAGACGCAAACTGAGTGCTTGCAAACAAATGTGGCAGCATATATGAGCCCACTATCATATATACATATATACACATATACAGTAAAATGGTAGAAATAATATTGAAATATGTGTAAAACTTGGGCACTGTGGTAGAAAGTAATTCCATATTAGTTTGTTTATTAGATATATCACACAGTGAAACAGTATTATTTACTGGATGACAGTTTCGAACAAAATTTATTGTTCATAATCATATCAATTGTAATCACACGACTTTGAAACTTGAGTTTTATAGTTTTCTTTGTTTTCTCCTATTTGTCGTCGCACGGGGTAGTAGAATTTTCCAGATATCTAACTGGCAGGTGATGAATCATTCCTATTACACGTATTTGCAGTTGATTCGATAAACAAAGCTTCTGTTATCAATCTCTCCCTCGCTCCACCCTGTGACATTAGATTTCAAAACTGTCATCCTATCGCATCCTATTGCATGGTTGTGTGTAATTGCATGTAGTACTTGAGATAGCTGAACTATTCTCTAGATTTCTTATCTCATTCGGATCAACCAATCTAGATTTTGCTAAGTTTTGTGTTCCGCTGGTCTGACTGCGCCTGTCCTACTACTTTCACCTATGTATTTGACCTGACAATCACTCCAGTAGAGTATTAGATAAACTAAATTGTTTTGTTTTAAAGGCTCCACAGGATTGATCTTTTAACCGACGAAGCTTGTTTCTAATTGAGTTTTTGTGTTTGAATGCCACTTTTATTTCTGCCTTGTTAAGAATTCTGCGTAAGGTTTCCGAGGTTCCACCCTTGCATGGAATTACTACTGATGATTTAGATTCCTTATTGTTGGTGTTGTCATTATCTTGCGCATGTTTGACATGCATGTCGTCATTAATACTATTAATACAACTATAGCAGGAATAAAAGCGGCATTCAAACACAAAAACTCAATTAGAAACAAGCTTTGTCGATTAAATGATCAATCCTGTGGAGCCTTTAAAACAAAACAATTTAGTTTATCTAATACTCTACTGGAGTGATTGTCAGGTCAAATACATAGGTGAAAGTAGTAGGACAGGCGCAGTCAGCAACTCACATAAAACTCTTATTTTTGTGAAAGAAAACTATTGCAATTATTTGCCTTTCAAACACTGAATCGTTGGGTATAATATTGTCGATCGATAATGCCTATAACTATCTATTTGCCACTCTGTGCTTGTGTTATAACACAAAGTAATATCTTTAATTGTACATATTGATGGATTTACATGTTCATCTTGGCTCAAGTCAGTGAGTCTATGATTTTGGTATCATTTTGGTTAACTGTACTTGATAATTATTATGATTATTATTGTATCCTTTAATTCCTAGAGGAACATAGGGCTCCAACCGTGAGTCTCCATTGCGTTCGGTTCTCTGCTAGAGTCTTCACCTCGCTCCAAGTCAGCCAACGTGCTTTCATCTCCTCTTCACATGACCTCCTCCAAGTCACCCTTGCACTGACGACCAACTCGCCGCTTCCCTTTCGGGTTCCACTCGAGCAATGGCTTGTCTAGTGATGTCACTTGATGGTTTCCTCAGAGTATGGCCAGCCAATCCATCTCCATTTCTTCCTGCCTATCTGTTTCACAATTGGTTCCTGCTGGTTGGTTCGCTCATTGCCAGAGATCCTCTCTGTTGCTGATCTTTTCTGGCCGGCCATCTGATCTTGAGCTAAGTATTGAGCGAAGACAACTGTTAATGAAGATCTGTAGTTTGTTTGAGATGCTCTTTATGACGCGCAGTGCAAGTCTCTGATCCGTATAGTGAGCAGCACTGACTTCACATTGGAGTTGAAAATCCGGGTCTTATTTTTGATGCTGAGTGCTGTTGACCTCCACACAGACTTGAGAGTAGTGAAAGCTTGTCTTGCTTTTCCGATTCTTGCTTTGATATCCTCGTCAGTTCCGTCCGCCTGTAGTTGAAACGATGCTTCCCAGGTCGGTAGGTAAAAGAGGTTGTTTCTTTCAGGTTCCTCTCATATATGCTGATCGTTGTCTGTTGTTGTTGTTCTTGTCCAAGAATCTTCATCACTTCCGTTTCCTCTATGTTCACCTGAAGTCCTATCTTGATGCTTCTATCGCCAACTTGTTGCTTTTCGCTTGCATATCTTCCAGTTTGTGGGAAATCAGACATATATCATCGGCGAAGTCCAGATCCTCCAAGTTTTTTGTGTGAGTCCATTTTATGCCTGTTTCCTCATTGCCCGCTGTTTGTCGTATTATCCAATCTACTGCAATCATGAAAATCATTGGCGATAGTAGGCAGCCAGCCAGCAGCTTGTCTTACTCCTGTCCTCACTTCGAAGGATTCCGTGAGTTTCCCGTTGTGGATTACTTGGCATGCAGCATTGTCGTACAGCTGTTGGATGAGATGTATAATTGTCGGTGGCACCCCGTAGTAGCGAAGTAGTTGCCAAATCACCTCTCGATCGACGCTGTCGAAGGCCTTTTCAAAGTCGATGAAGTTGAGGTAGCGAGGTGACTGCCATTCCAAGCTTTGTTCAATGATGATCCGTAATGTGGCGATTTGATCAATGCATGACTTGTTTCTCCTGAATCCAGCCTGTTCCGGTCGAAGTTTTTCATCCACGGCATGTTTGATCCTCTCCAGGATGATGTGGCTTAGTATTTTGCTTGGGATAGACAGGAGCATAATTCCGCGCCAGTTCTTGCATTGACTTAAGTCTCCTTTCTTTGGTAGTTTGAATAGGTATCCTTTCTTCCAATCCTCGGGTACTTTGCCTTCTTTCCACACCTTCTCCAGTAGTGGCGTCATCAAGTCCGCTGTTGTCTCTGGGTCCATTTTCAATGCTTCTGCTGGGATTCCATCTGGTCCTGTTGCTTTTCCAGCTTTTAGCATCTTGATTGCCTTCAGGACTTCTGATTTCGTCGGAGGGTTGGTGTTCACTGGTAGCTCTGTCTCCGTCGTTGATATTGTTGGGCGCGTTGTAGGTGGTGGTCGATTCAGAAGTCTTTTGAAGTGTTCAGCCCAGTGTTTCCTTTGCTCCACTTCTTTGGTGAGTGACTTTCCATTGTCATCCTTCACCGGCTTAATTTGTGTCAAACTTTTGCCCGATAGGTACCTAGTTGTTTGGTAGAGTGTTGCGAGGTCTCCTTTGCCTGACTGCAGCTTGTTCTGCTTCACTTGCCATGGTTTCATAATACTTTCTTTTGTCTCCTCTGGCACTCTTCTTTACTCTTTTGTTCAGTGTATTGTAGCTTGCATTCAAATTCTGTTTTTGTTGCTCGTCGGCGCACTGGAGAATCTTTCGTTTCACCATCCCTCTCTCTTCTATCAGTCTCCAAGTGTCCGTAGTGAGCCACTGTTTGTCCTGTCTCTTCTTTCTGCCCAGAACTTCCATGCAGGTTTGACTCCACACTGTTTTCAAGTTGTTCCAGTGCTTTTCGACGCTGACTTCTTCGCTAGTGTTGATTTGTGTCTTGGCTTTGTCCTTTATGCTTGCAGTGAAGATGTCCTTTGTGTCCTGGTCCTTCAGTCTTTGAGTGTTGAACTTGACTTGTGGTCTATCTGCAGCTCCTGTTTCTCTGAAAGCTTTTAATTTGATTTGGATTGTGCCTTGTACGAGATAGTGGTCTGAGCCAACGTCTGCTCCTCTTCTTACTTTTGTGCTCAGTAATCTGCGCCTCCACTTCCTTGAGATTGAGATGAAGTCAATTTGGTTTTCGGTTCGCCCATCTGGTGACACCCATGTAGCCTTGTGGATATCTTCGTGTTTGTATACGCTGACACCAATCACTGGTTCAGTGAAGGCGCAGAAGTCGGCGAAGAGTTCTCCATTTTCATTCATCTCTCCGAGAGCTTCTTTACCCATGACGAGTTATCTTCCTGTGTTGTCTGATCCCAGTTTGGCGTTCATGTCTCCCATTAGTATTTAATGTCACCAGCTGGAGTATTGTCCATTGTTGCCTGTAGTTGTCTGTAGAATTCTTCCTTTTTTCGAGGTCTGCGTCGTTTTTGGGTGCGTAGCATTGTATAACTGACACTTTCATTCCTTCGTTGCCATTGGTGACATCATGATAGCCACGCCCTCGGTGTGCAGGTGGTTATCCTCTGGGTGACCGGAGTGGATCACTGACTCACCCGTTGACAATTTGGTGAGTCTATTCCCGTTTCGTCTGCTTCCACATATCCCCAGTACTTGAATTCCGTATCTTTTCATTTCGTTTGCGATCTGGGCAGCTTTACCAATCTCGTACATGGTGCGGACATTCCATGTCCCCACACAGACTTTTTCTTTTGGCGCAAGGAGATTCATCGTGCTGAAGTTTCTGTAGCAGCTTTGTTTACAGGGTTGGGTTGCTAGCCTCACGCCTGAGAAGGGGATTGTTACATTAAAATATAGTTTAGAGAGAAACGACCTTGTGGGTTGCTGCCCTTAAAACCAGGAATACAGGGAAAAAACAAGCAGAACAACACCAGCAAATGGAAATAATTCACAACAAGAAGGGTCACAAGCGACAACAACAATAATAATATCACAGTCAAGTACAGTTAACCAAAATGATACCAAAATCATAGACTCACTGACTTGAGCCAACTTGAACATGTAAATCCATCAATATATATGCAATTATAGATATTAGTTAGTGTTAAGCGAGCACAGAGTGGCAAATAGATAGTTATAGGTATTATCGATCAACAATATTATATCCAAAGATTCAGTATTTGAAAGGTAAATAATTGCAATAGTTTTTGCAACATTTTGGCAGGATATTTCACAAAAATAAGAGTTTATGTAACTATGTTAATGTAACGTAGTAATCGAAAAGCGCGTAGTATGTTAATCCATAATTTAACTAGAAAGTGTGGACGCTCATCTCTAAGCAGAAACATTTCCTACATCTACCTTACTGATCAAGTATTATGTAATGCTGCAAAAATCTGTCGGTTGCCACTAAAATGATCATTTATTTAGGCGCGTGAAACTCTCGATACGGAAAGATAATGCTGTCTGTTAATGTGATGAAACGGTCAATAGCATGAATGTTGCCGTAACTGTTGTATATTCATTTTGATGAAGATTTCATTTATTTTCTAGAATATTTGGAGAGTAATTCTAGAGAAAAAGAATTCTCAAGAAACACTTAATTTCTGCCCTGTTTGAAAAGATGATTAACATACGTTTGGTAAATTTTTGCGTGGCAGAAACGATATAAGTTGTGATGAGTGGATTGTAGAGGACTCATTTTTACTAATACGTATGTGCAGTTACACCTGACTGATAGAACTCAGTCTGCACCAAAGAAAGGACTAGACACATCACACTAGTTACTGACTAGTGTCAAATCAAAGTACCCAATATAGGTCTACAGGAGGTCAATTGCGAGTCCAAACAGCTCAGTGGTAGCGTCTGTGACTGTTGGTAACACTGGGTGACGCGGGTTCAAATCTCCGAAAAGGCATGAGTACCTTCAGGGTTGCAGATACGCCTTGTTTACGAGTGCCAACTAGCACGAAACCTAGGTCCAAGGCTTCCTGCCGATTGTCTCTAACCATCTAATATCATCTAATATACACTCAATTTGTCTATGGTTATTAAGAGAAATAGCAAGGAACATGTTGACTGAAAAATATGATATTTTGTACCCCTTGTAATGCTGTCATACACTTACATACGTTTCATAAACATTCGATCATTTAAATAATGTTTGAATGAAAATTGGTTTCATAACAACGTATAATTACTAGCGAGAATATCCAGTGAAAATGGGGAAGAGCTAATGTGCCACACCGTTCAGATGTGGATTTGGCCAGTGAGCATGGCATCATGAAATGTATTCTGGATTTGTGCATCAGATGTCTGCACACTTCTCAAGACATTTCGACGTCCTCAGAACTGTGTGGCAAGTTCGTCCTCAAATCGAATGTGGCACACTATCATATATATATTAGGATGTTGTAGATTGAGGTCCACTTGCAGGGGTAGAATTGTTTCAAAAGCAAGTGAGATTCATTTGTGTATGATTCTGGAATGAACAGCCAAAATGCAGCATCATTGGGTTCATTGAAATCACCTTAAAATTCAGTTTATGCTCAAACTTCTAAAACCGACAAAATTTGTTGCTATTATGCTTTTCAGTAGTCGGCGAAATGATATTATCAGTATGACAGAATCCCGTATCATGACATTTCAGCATATATCATAGTCTCAAATTGCACAGCAGTATGCTTAAATCAGAAAAAAACTGTTTGCAGCGACAAATAGTTATATTCAATAGCTTAAATTTCTAATCTAGTAGCGAGTGATGCATGGTTCATTTGAATTTGTGATTTCACAAATGATAATGTACTCAAATACGTCAGATATCCGCTATGAGGAAGTAAACCATTTCTAGGAAGAAATTATTAATATGTAGACGGCTACGCTATTAAAAACAATTTCACATTATTTAAAACTCAAACCAATTTCACCCAATATATTATGAACTTATGTAATGAATATCAGAATAACAGGTTGAATAAGTAATATTCGGAACCCATTAAAATACCAATGATCTCGTGATTTATGAAGTACTATGATCACCGCTCTTGTCACTTCAGTGGTTTCAAATTTGGACGACTCAACTGAAAATGCACCGAAGTCATTTTGAAACTAATGATCCCTCTATATTACTCGAAAGAAAACTGCTGTCTACCCCTCATTTCACCAGTTGAAATCGAGCATTGTATCTATTCGAAGAAACACAGGGAAACACATATGCCAGTACTCACCTGCATACAATCTGGAAAATTCAGACGGGTAATGGCACTTCCTTTCTATCAGTGAGTTATAAGTGAGTGAAGCGAAATACTAATTTACAATCCAGCTTTTGTCAGATCAGATGCTTTGAACCATATCACTATCGAACACTTCTTTCCTGTGTTACTGGTCTACATTACGTACGTAGAATATTAAGCATTGTAAAACACGAAGACTTCCTCTGATAGCCACAGGAATGCTTTGAAAGAAACCTGATGCTGAGTTGAGGATTTATGCTCACTTACATGTCAAACAAGCGGAATATACTTTACGGTCTCAAAATCACTCTTCAAAAATGTAATACAAATATTAGTGGATGTCACATGCTGTCAGTTGTTCACTTCCAATTTCACTCTGCTCTCCAGGCCGTCGGGTGAAACACTAATGAGGAACGACAAGTTGTGCCTGAATCCGAGGGTGATATGGAGAAGATAGTGTGAGAGGGAGGAAAGAATTTATTGGCAATCATGGAGCTAAATGAAGAGGTCTGCAGAAAGCAGGATAAAATGTAAATTTGCTGTTGAAGGCCAACGTTTCACTTGGAGACTTTGGAAATAATCATGTTATAATTTTCATCTAATTATATAAATAAATATACGTGATTAAACTACCGATTGCTATTATTAAGAAATAATACACTCAGAAACCTAATGCACATGATACTCTCACAAATCAGTCACCTACATCGAAATAGGCATAAGATAAGCTCATAAATTCAGAGTCATCTGCTCCAATATTCTGTTAATGTTTTTTGAAAGTGCTGTATTTATATATTTGTGAGCAGATCACATCAGTATGCCGTCGGTTTATATTGCATGAGATACTCCATAACTTCTTTCGTTTATGTACATTCTCGCTGCAAAACATTACTGTATATCAACCAATTTTCATATAAGCATTATTTCAATGCTCGTATATTTATGAAACGTAAGTAAGTGTATGACAGAATTACAGTGGTTACAAAATATCATATTTTTCAGTCGACATGGTCCTTGCTATTTCTCCTAGTAAACACAGACAAATGGAGTGTAGCTCTTTGATTGGACACTAGCAAATAATGTGATGTTTCTAGTCCTTTCTTTTGGTGCAGACTGAATTCTATCAGTCAGGCTTTCAATTTGGCCACCATTCTGGGTAGATCCCGATCACCGTTGACATTAATCTGATTATATTAGATGGTTAGAGACAATCGTCAGGAAGACGTGGACCTGATTTTCGTGCTAGCTGGCATTCGTAAGCAAGGCGCATCTACAAACTTGAAGGAAATCATGTCTCTCATTAGATTCAAACCCGCGTCACTCAGTGCTGCCAGAGACGTTACCACTGAGCGATTCGGACTCGCGATCGACCTCCTGTAGGACTGAATGTATAGGATACCTTGATTGGATACTAGTCAGTAACTAGTGTGATGTGTCCAGTCCCTGCGTTGTTGCAGACTGAATTGTAACAGTCAGGTTTAACTTTACATAAGTATTAGTAAAAGTAAGCATTCCACAATCCATTCAAGCAGGACGTTTCGAAATTAACAGATAAAGGTACCAAATGTCCTTCTATAATGTAGATTTTCATCATCACAAAGTATTTCGTTTCTATCACAAAATATTGCCAAACGTATTTTTAATATCTTGTCAAACAGGGCAGAATATAGATGTTTTCCGAGAATTGTTATTTCTAAGAAATACTCTTCAAATATTTTGGTGTGGTTGTGTTCTCTGAGCTGGATGGTTTGGTTGCGAAGCTTTTATTGCTCTACTGAGCAACATCTTCAGCGCATACTTCAGTGTGAAGTGAGCTTTTAGAATTCTCTATGAGTTTATTAGTCATCTCTTCTAGTAACCTTGAACGTGATTGGTTGTTTTCGTGTGACATTTCATCCCCTAGTTTGCTTGTCTCGGTGCTGGCTGCTTCTTTGGTCTGAATGTCGTTAGTCATTCCTTCTGCTAACCTCTTCAAATATTCTAGAATGTAAATGAAAACTTTATCGAAATGAATACACAGTGGTTGCGGCAACATTCCTGCTATTGACCGTTTCATCGCATTATTGCAGAGCATTATTCTTCCGCATTGAGTTACACGCACCTAAATGAATGGTGTTTTTAGTGGCAACCGACATATTTCTGCAGCTTTAGTTAATACTTCGTCAGTGAGAATAACCTGAATGACAGTCCGCAGTGTGTTTTGGGAATGCCAGGCACAGTGGTAAAATTATTTTGAGAAACTCCACAGTTGAATATTTCTAAGCTAATATTCTGCAACTGAGTGATAGTAAGATATGCAGTTGCGATTAAAACATCATTCGAGGTGATAACAAATAGTGATTACAAATGTCAAGTTTCTGTGAATCATTAATACACTCAATGCAAAAGTGAATGCATAAAATGATTCCTGTCGTGCTTTTTAAAAAATGAGTCGTATGTAATTTGTCTCTCATTGCAACCATCTCTGTGTTCATTTACGGCAGGCTGTCCACACACCAGCTCAAAAGCACTTCATACACTCACTCACACTACCGTGGCCACAGTAATGTTCTCAAATTAATTTTGTTTCATTTCATTTAGTTTATTATTAGCATTGTCAACATTCTTATTGTTTTGTACTGATTACCTTGTGATGTAGATACGGATTTTTATGTAAACACTTTACCACAATTCCACTAGGCTTTGTCTATTTGGGTTGATTAGTCATTTTTATCACACTCATGATGTAATTTTATATTCCGTCACTTCACCTTCCTAATTTCCAGTAAGTCTGCCGCTTCTGGTTGCACCTCACAATATGCGACTATCTAGAAACGTTTTCGTTGTAAAAGGCTTAGATTAACTGGTTTGTCTAGGAAAATCTCGTGTTTCGTCTGCTCTTCAAACATGGGTAAAAAGATAACAGTGTTTATAAATGCACTTTTGTGATTATTGCTCTCAATTGCCTAGTCGGAATGTAAGTCCTGTCAACATTTACAAGGGAGATATCATTTTTTATTTTTTGAAGTGAATTCACCAGGATCGATTGGACCATGTGGATGGTCGGCGAGAGGCCTAACCACTGTGCCACCGACTCACACTGCCATTCTAAAATAGGTTTTAAAAGTATTTCATACAATTTGTGTACTAAGGTATTTCGTTGATAACGGTAAAGTAAATAATTAGTGACGAAGAAATCGAGAAAGAACAGAGATTTATATGAAACATCACAACCTACTTACATGTTGTTAGTAGTAAGTATTCTGTTATAATTGGTGGGTTTCCTCGTAGATGCATGATAATTTATGCATTCTCAACCTGCAGACAATTTGGTAATAATATAAGTGAGGTTAGGCAAATTAAACCATGAGATGAATCTCGGCTGTACAGTAAAACGTAGAGATAACCGAATAGATTTGGTCCTTAGGAAAAATAAGCACACGAAGCAGACATGGGGTGATATCAGTTGTGGTTAATCTTCCCTGATTAATACCGAAAATCATTTGCGTAGATGGACAGACACATCTGTGTCACCTTGCTCTGAGTAACGATAGCTGACGCTAACTTCAACACATCGATGCTGTCCTGCCAACTACCACTTCTAACTCAACTTATATTTCAATTGATATGAAATCAGACACTCAGAAACTCAAAACGTATGTTATTTACCATTCCATGAAATACTCGAGAATGACCTTTGTTTATTTAGATCTCATTTGAAAATTACTCATGTGAATTGATCAGCGTTAGTGTAAATGATATAATGTTTTGTTTGGCAAAGTCTTGAAAATTCGTGAATACTGTTTGTGAGAAATAGAAGTTTGCAGAGTAATCGAATCGATGCATAGATCATTGTTCATCATGCTACTCGGAGGACACTTTGAATCAAACGATTGTTCTTTTGTTATCAAACATAAGAGCAGGTTTTGATGGTATTACTCCAGGTGACTGTGCATCATCCACTCATGTAGTCTGATCAGCTCTAATTTAGTCATCACGGTGATAGTCAACAAGGTCCTCCAGTTTCAATTGGTAATCTCACGCATAGTAATCTTACTGCAGTTGAGTTGTCAGCTGCATTTTATGATTATTCCTTCCTGTCCCTGTCAGTCGATTTGTTTCCAATAATGTCTACTCCAAATGCTGTAGAATTTCCGTGTTCACTTACTCACGTACATATGTTGTGCATGCTTCCAATCAACATCAATGACTAGTTATCATACATTGATTCACATATTTCAAAGACTGTGAGAAAGTTATTCACTACACGTCAGGTTGGGCGAGGAGCCAGCAATCCAGCCCCACGAATTCAATCAGACTGCTACAGAAACTTCAACGCACAAAAATATAATGAAAACAAAATTATTCTTCTCTGGAATCGGAGAGGCGAAGTGACGTGAGCTGGTTCAAAACTTCTGGAAGCCTGTCAACCTATGTGTCTTCTTTCCATGAAAACAAGAATAAGATTGAGGACGTGGGATGTACGTACAATGCACGAGACTGGAAGGCTGCCAAGTTAGCCAAATAAACGTGAGAATATAGCATGGAACTGCTGGAAATATGCGGGACCAGATGGAGTGGATATCGACTGTCAAAATTTTCAACTGGTAAGTCATCAATCTACATGGGTCACCCAGACGACAACCACGAACACACAGAGGCAGTTAGTGACTATCATGATGTCACCAGTGGCAGCCAGAACCATAATGCAATGGGAACTAACTTCATCCAGGATCATGACAGCAAGATTCATCTCAAAAAGAGGAAAGGAAGGATACAATTATCCAGTGCTACGCACAGTGCTATTTACAACATCGAACAAAACAAGAAGGAACAGTTTTATAGACAACTACAAACAGTAATGGACAACATCTCAAATGTTGACATCAAATTCCTCATAGGCGTTATGAATGTCAATACTCATCATGGGTCGAGAGGCTGGCGCTCGGAGAAATGAATAACAACGGAGAGCTCTTCTCAGACCTCTGCCTTTTCCGTAATCTAGTGATCGGAAGCAGCGTGTTCGACCACAAGGATATACACAAGAATAACGACATAGATTTCGCCTAATGGACACACCACAAATCAGATAGAACCCATCTCAATGTTTCTTCAGGAAGTGGAGATGCAGCCTGCTGGACACAAAGTAGAGTATTAGATGGTTGGAGGCAATCGGCAGGAAGCCTTGGAACTAGGTTTCGTGCTAGTTGGCACTCTTCAGCAAGGCGTATCTGCGTATCACACTAGTTACTAGTGTCAAATCAAAATATCCACTACAGTCCTACATGAGGTCATTCGCGAGCCCGAATAGCTCAGTGGTAACGTCTCTGACTGCAGCACTGTGTGACGTGGGTTCGATTCTCAGAAGGGACATGAGTTCCTTCAAGGTTGCAGATACGCCTTGCTGATGAGTGCCAACCAACACGAAACCTAGGTCCAAGGCTTCCTGCCGATTGCCTCCAACCATCTAATATCATCACAAAAAAATGTACACCGTGATGGCGACCTACCTAGAATGGTGGCCACATTACAACCTGACTGATAGAATTCAGTCTGCACCAAAGAGAGGACTAGACGCATCACATTAGTTACTAGTGTCAAATCAAAAAACAAAGTAAAGTAGTGGATCCGAGATCATCATCAAGTGCAAAGAACCGTCAAGGTGAAACTGAAATCCATGAAAACAAATGGAGACAGACGAAAATTCAAGTTCAACATTCAGACACTGAAGGAGAAATCTACAAGGAATACCTTCACTACAGATAAGAGAGCAAATTTAGAGACATTACGTGGCATCACTGAGGAAGCCTGTGTTTAAGTACATTGGAACTAACTCTTTGAAGCTGTCTTTGAAGGAATCAGGTACAACAACGTACAACATAGTGAGGCATACAAAGTGAATACAGGAGTAAGACAAGCTGGTTGTATATTACCGCCGATAATATTCTTAATTGTCGTGGACTGGGTTATGCGTCAGATTGAGCACAGGGAGTGAGAAGACAGGAATATGCCTGACCGACAAGAAGACTTCATCCAGAAGATCTAAATTTCGCAGGTGATACGTGTCTAATGTTATACAAACACGAGGGCTTACAGGTGAAATCCAACAAAATGCTTGAAGAAGCAGCCAGTGAAGACAGGAATTCAGGTAAACACAAAGAAAATGGAGGTGACAAAGACAACCAACCAAAAGCAACAACAGCAACAACCAACGTCAGTCACGGTCAAAGGGAGAGATTTAACACAGGTAAACTCCTCCACTTATCTAGGAAACATGCTTTCAACTACAGGCCGACTACATCGAGAAAGATATCAAAGCAGGCCAGAATCGGAAAGGCACGATACGCCATCATCAACCTGAAACTAATTTGGAATTTCTTTTGCAGTGACCCGGGATAACGAAAAAGATTTGAATTTCCTAGACCTGTGTGAAGTCAGATAGTTCTTCTATACGGGTCAGAAACTCGGCCATCGCATCACGAAAAGGATTTCCAACAGACAGCTGCAGAATTCTATCGACAGCTAACTTCGCTTGCTCCATACTGAAGATCAAATAACTGGCTGACCACAGAAAATTAGCAACAAGAAACTCACTCTGCGAACAAACCAACCAAGAGCCGCCTGCTCACAAAATATGTACTACTGTTTGCAAGCAGGCTACTTCAGTAAACTATTTACATTATACCCTCACGAACGACCTGTGTTCCTCTGCGTTTTGTTGAAATCCATTATTGTTAATCAACCGGTGTTCTTATAAAAGGCAGAGTGCCACTTCAGTAACAGTGTGGTTCAAGTATTCCAAAGAAGAAATAGTAGGACGGAAGATATTTATAATCTACATTGAATTGTTCAATTTTCTGGGACTATTCATGGTATTCGCCAATTTATTCGATTACACCCAGTCAAGAAGAATACAGGTTGCTGATATTGTGTCATTTTCTTCCTTTGATGATACCTGAATAAATAAACAAGTAGTTGTATACGCTGACTTCTGTTGTAAAGTCAAGAATTCTCAATATCATTAATTTCATTTCACTGCTTCAAAAAGTGATTTCAAAAATGATCTTCACGTGTTTGAGTTTGTAACTGTAACTGTTATCCTGATAAGCAACGTGACGACGTTGTTATATTTGTTAAGTCTTGTTAAATCATTATTCACACTTCACATTCCTGGCGACCAAATCCTCAACCATAGTAAATATCTATCTGTATTATTTGTCGTGATTAGTTTTTGTGCACAATTATTACATCCCATGAGAGAATTTAATCGTGTGAGTTGGTTTGAACACAAACGTATGTCGTAGACAATTTCACTACCTTGTGAAGTCTTTATCAGACATCATCCTAATAAACGCCACTTTTGCAGATGTACTTGCTGCACTTCCTCGGTATTGTTAATAGTTTTTAGTTTGTCCAGGTGTCCTCATCAGTTGACCACATCTGTTCTTTGAATTAAAACAAATTATTCGCACACGCTTTCGCAAAACCACGATGGGAGAATTGTACGCTGTGAGATAATTTCGTATCCTGACAATAAGTAACTCATTTCAGTTGTTCACATTCCTCCACCTCTGAAATGACACTCATGAGTTATTGAGAATATGGCGAAACTGGAATGATAGTACTCTGTTCGAGGAAAATCTGTAATGAGAAATGAGCCTCCTTTACTGGTTTTGGTTTTGTTATGCAGTAATTTCTTGCTTATATTTTAGTCTAGTTACTAATGAACTCACAGAATATCGTTGAGCATAGCTCTTACTTGCCTACTCTGAGGCATTCGGCTTTAATAGTTTATCCAATATTGTATCACAAACAGTCGACACTTCGAGATGATAGAAGAATGCTCATGTGAGGAATGTACACCGGCATAAGGCAGTGAGATTACATCATACAAATGGATGAAATACAACAGTGTTGCACAAATATGAGACTACAAATGCATTTGTGATATACAGTCTTGAAATGTTGTTTTCGCTCTACAAATGACGTCACAAGCGATCTTTGTGTGTATGTGCGATTATGTTTTCATCTGTAGTTGCATGTATACGAGCAGGACTTGGGCACTGTGGTGAAGTATAACTCCATAATATCATCCGATGTTTTCGCCCATTGCATAATACTGTATAACACTGTGAGACTTTATCAAAATAAAGTTTCTACATAATCGAGAGATACATGAAATTGGTGACGTCATCACACTGGTTAGACTTTATCAAATGGTATTGTGACTATACAAATCACCCAACGTCTTGTTCCACAACGCGTATAATCTATCTTTTTATGAATCAGTATCAATTTCACTGAGTATTTTCCGTGTTTCATAATCATATTTCAGTGTGATTACTGAAGTGAATATGAACACATGGTGTAGAGTTTTCAACATGTCGTGTGAATGTATCTAACTGCTATATGGATTTTGTTTTTATTGCGCCTAAAATCAAAAACGGAAAATCAGTTAGGATAGCTGAAGTCAATCGGCCACACTGCAAACCTGACTGATAGAATTCAGTCTGCACCAGACACAGCACTAGACACACCACACTAGCTGCAAGTGTGCAGTCAAAGAATATTAGTTTATTCAACTGGTTGCCCCAAACATCGGTTGCACTTTTGAATCTTAGTGGAACAAAATTATCACTATGGATGAATGCGTATTCAGTATAGAAAAAATACCCATTTAGACATTCAGAAAGCAAATGGATTGAGCGAAGAAATATTTTCTGACTACTTCATCTTTGACTACATGTTATCATTCTCGAAATTATTTTATTTTCTTCATTAATCTGTTATGTAATCAATTTGAGAACACGCTTATTTCTTGATTACTCTCCATTTATTCCAAAATTATGCATTACACAATCGATGTGTTGCAATCATTTATACCTTTTAATTGTGTGTATTAACTTTCTTCGTTAATTATCACCCCATTGACATATTGATACTGACTAATTTTTGTTAACAAACATATCAGAGCCACTTGATTGATAGATTGCTGCGTATTGTAATAAAAATGCTATACATCTATTTTAGAGTAGAGCCAGAAATGAGGATCTAATTGAAAGTAAATATTTCTTTCCTTATTGCTTTCCCTTTCTAAATGTCTAAATGGGGATAATTTCTATATTGAAATTTTCGGAACAACATTTTGAGTGAAAGATGTTCATTGAATATGAGTGAAGCGAGAATTTCTTCGCACTTCATTCTCGAGTGCATTGAGAGAATGAGTATTCATCAAACGTCAGGCATATACACTGTTGAGAGGATTTGAATGTTTTGATGTTGAATACTTGGTCAATGAAAGGTTAATTAATGATGAAAAAAAGCATATTGATTGCTATGCAAGCGACTACTTATTGTTTGAGCGTATGGAGCTATGAAAAGGTGCGTTGTTAATATTCTCCTTCTGCTTTGGAGTTTCTGTAAAGATTAGATTGATTTGCAGGTGTAGGACCACTAGCCTCAGGCCAAACATTCCCTCTGCTACCGTAATTAGGACTGGCTAGAAAACTAGCGAATTAATAAACTAGGCGAGATTGCCTACGAACACTAATGATATGCTTGACTATGGTGGACCGGATTTTGTGACAGATAGCAGGCAAGGAAATGTTACTCAGGTGACAAGAGTGCAGAATATCTGAATTTCATGAACCACTTATGCCGAATTTCACGCAAACTCTAAGATTAACGTGCGTAAACCGACAAAATGGTTGAAGAAGCCAGTAAGGAAGACAGGACTTCAATTGAAAATAAAGAGGACGGAGGCAATGAAGAACAACCATCCAGCAATTTCTACCAAGGGAATAAACTCACAAGAAGTAACTTTCTTCAATTATATTCGAATCACCGTTTCATTTACAGAGAGTGGCACGGATGACGATTCTCAAAGCAGAATCGGTAAGGTGACGCAGATCTTCATCACTCTGAAATCAGTTTGAAAATCTTCCTAATGCAGTATAAAGGGCAAGATTCGGATTTTCAGCACAAATGGTACGCCAGCCAGCACTTCTGCATGGGTCTGCAAGAGACAACAGACTGTTGAGGACAGCTGACATGGCTGCATATTGAAGATCAAATGACCAGTGAGAAATAATCTACAAGAAGGGATGGAATAGAGCAGCACTCGTAGCCAACACACATACTTATTGTGTTCATAGAAGTTGGCAAATTATTGAGAGTTGAATGCACAATTATTGAACTAAGAAGAAATAATTTTCAGATAATTAAAAGCTGTGATGAAAAAGAGAAATATAATATTATCTCTACCATTTTACTGTAACTTTATCAAAGTCTATGTGATGGTGGGCTCATATATGCTGCCACATTTGTTTGCAAGCACTCAGTTTGCGTCTGATTGTTATGAATATTAGAGGGAATAACGTCAAATGAGAAATATCGATAACTAAATGCAATTAACTAAAGTCCACAAATTGATTTTGTCTCATACATTTATGTTTGCATCCCAATTTTTAGTAATTTCTTAATATCTAACTTGATAAAGATGGCTACATAAACACTGACTGATTATTGATGATACTTTTCAACAATAACGCAAATAAACAAAGGTCATTCTTGAGTGAAGAATGCAAACAATTTAGTGAAGTGGCCCTCTGCCTTTTATAAGAACACTGGTTGATTAACAATAATAGATTTCAACAAAATGCAGTGAAACAAAGTTCGGTCGTGAGGATTAAATGCAAATAGTTTACTGAAGTAGCCTGGTTGCAAACAGTATTACATATTTGGTGAGCAGGCTGCTCTAGTTTGGATTTTCAATTTTCAATACTTTAGCGCTTCTACTAAACAATAATAACAGTGAAACTCATATTTACCTAAACAGTGTTGTGAGGCAGCTATACAGGCAGCATATGTTTAGAAATACAAAACACGTATTGTAAGATAAAACCAGTTAACCAAAGTTCAGCTTTGAAAGGCATCTAAGAATCCAGAATTTTCGAAAGGAGAAGGAATCAAAAGCTCCGTCCACAAGAAACACACACGAAAGCTTCCTGCAGACAGTTCAGGGTCACATTTGAAAAAATTCACGCCAACCTACAACAGATTGTCAATGTACACACTGGCGAATAAGTTTTACAATTAAAGATTCAACAACGACAAATGCAAACTAGTGCAGGTCCTGTAGGCCTATATTGGGTACTTTGATTTGACACTAGTCAGTAACTGGTGTGATGTATCTAGTCCTTTCTTTGGTGCAGACTGAGTTCTATCAGTCAGGTGTAACTCCACATACGTATTAGTAAAAATGAGTCCTCTACAATCCACTCATCACAACTTATATCGTTTCTGCCATGCAAAAATTTTACCAAACGTATGTTAATCATCTTTTCAAACAGGGCAGAAATTAGGTGTTTCTCGAGAATTCTTTTTCTCTAGAATTACTCTCCAATTATTCTAGAAAATAAATGAAAACTTTATCAAAATGAATATACAACAGTTATGGCAACATTCATGCTATTGACCGTTTCATCACATTAACAGACAGCATTATCTTTCCGTATCGAGAGTTTCACGCGCCTAAATAAATGATCTTTCTAGTGGCAACCGACATATTTTTGCAGCATTACATAATACTTCATCAGTAAGGTAGATGTAGGAAATGTTTCTGCTTAGAGATGAGCGTCCACCCTTTGTAGTTAAATTATGGATTAACATACTACGCGCTTTTCGATTACTACGTTACATTAAAGTCGTATTTTTGTGAATGTTGCGAAGAACTATTGAAATTATTTCCCCTTCCAACAGTGAATCTTTAAGTATAATATTGTTGATCGATAACTCCTTTAACTATCTACTTGCCACTGTGTGCTTGCTTAACACTAACTAATACCTATAATTGCATATATATTGATGGATTTACATGTTCAAGTTGGCTCAATCAGTGAGTCTACGATTTCGGTATCATTTTGGTTAACTGTACTTGACTGTGATATTATTATTGTTGTTGTCCCTTGTGACCCTTCTTGTTCTGAATTATTTCCCTATGCTGGTGTTGTTCTGCTTGTTTTTTCCCTGTATTCCTGGTTTTAAGGGCAGCAACCCACAAGGTCGTTTCTCTCTAGACTATATTTTAATGTAACAATCCCCTTCTCAGGCGTGAGGCTAGCAACCCAACCCTGTAAACAAAGCTGCTACAGAAACTTCAGCACGATGAATCTCCTTGCGCCAAAAGAAAAAGTCTGTGTGGTGACATGCAATGTCCGCACCATGTACGAGATTGGTAAAGCTGCCCAGATCGCAAACGAAATGAAAAGATACAACATTCAAGTACTGGGGATATGTGGAAGCAGACGAAACGGGGATAGACTCACCAAATTGTCAACGGGTGAGTCAGTGATCCACTCCGGTAACCCAGAGGATATCCACCTGCACACCGAGGGCGTGGCTATCATGATGTCACCAACTGGAACGAAGGAATGAAAGTGTCAGTTATACAATGCTACGCACCCACAAACAACGCAGACCTCGAAAAATGAAGAAGAATTCTACAGACAACTACAGGCAACAATGGACAATACTCCAGCTGGTGACATTAAATACTAATGGGAGACATGAACGCCAAACTGGGATCAGACAACACAGGAAGATAACTCGTCATGGGTAAAGAAGCTCTCGGAGAGATGAACGAAAATGGAGAACTCGTCGCCGACTTCTGCGCCTTCAATGAACTAGTGACTGGTGTCAGCGTATACAAACACGAAGATATCCGCAAAAGCCACATGGGTGTCACGAGATGGGCCAACCGAAAACCAAATTGACTTCATCTCAATCTCAAGGAAGTGGAGGCGCAGCCTACTGGACACGAAAGTAAGAAGAGGAGCAGACGTTGGCTCAGACCACTATCTCGTGGAAGGCACAATCCAGATCAAATTAAAAGCTTTCAGAGAATCAGGAGCTGCAGATAGACCACAAGTCAAGTTCAACACTCAAAGACTGAAGGACCAGGACGCAAAGGACATCTTCACTGCAAGCATAAATGACGAAGCCAAGACACAAATCAACACTGCGTCTAAAAGCACTTGAACAACTTGAAGACAGTGTGGAGTCAAACCTGCATGGAAGATCTGGGCAGAAAGAAGGGACAGGACAAACAATGGCTCACTACGGACACTTGGAGACTAAGAGAAGAGAGGGGGATTGTGAAACGAAAGATTCTCCAGTGCACCGACGAGCAACTAGAACAGGATTTGAATGCAAGCTACAATACACTGAACAAAGAGCAAAGAAAAGTGCCAGAGGAAACAAATGAAATTATTATGAATCCATGGTAAGTAAAGTAGCACAAGCTGCAGTACAGGCAAAGGAGACCTCGCAACACTCTACGAAACAACTAGGTACCTATCGGGCAAAAGTTCGACACAAATTAAGCCAGTGAAGTATGACAATGGAAAGTCACTCACTAAGGAAGTGGAGCAAAAAAAACACTGGGCTGAACACTTCAAAAGACTTCTGAATCGACCACCACCTACAACTCGTCTAACAATATCAACGACGGAGACAGAACTACCAGTGCACACCGACCCTCCGACGAAATCAGAAGTCCTGAAGGCAATCAAGATGCTAAAAGCTGAAAAAGTAACACGACCTGATGGAATCGCAGCAGAAGCGTTGAAAATGGACCCAGAGACAACAGCGGACTTGATGACGCCCTTACTAGAGAAGGTGTGGAATGAAGGCAAAGTTCCAGAGGATTGGAAGAAAAGATACCTATTCAAACTACCAAATAAAGGAGACTTAACTCAACTGGTGCGGAATTATGCTCCTGTCTATCCCAAGCAAAATACTAAGCCGCATCATCCTGGAGAGAATCAAACATGTATTGCATGGAAAACTTCGACCGGAACAGGCTGGATTCAGGAGAAACAAGTCATGCATTGATCAAATCGCCACATTACGGATCATCATTGAACAAAGCTTGGAATGGCAACCACCTCGCTACCTCAACTTCATCGACTTTGTAAAGGCCTTTGAAAGCGTCGGTTGAGAGGTGATTTGGAAACTACTTCGCTAGTACAGGGTGCCACCGACAACTACACATCTCATCCAACAGCTGTACGACAATGCTGCATGCGAAGTAATCCACAACGGGAAACTTACGGAATTCTTTGAAGTGAGGACAGGAGTAAGACAATGATTTTCCTGATATCAGTAGACTGAATAATGCGACAGACAGCGGGCAATGAGGAAACAGGCATAAAATGGACTCACACAAAAAGAGACTTGGAGGATCTGGACTTCGCCGATGATATATGTCTGATTTCCCACAAACTGGAAGATATGCAAGCGAAAAGTGACAAGTTGGCAGAAGAAGCATCCGGAAAAGATATGTTTTCACGTGAAAATAGAGAAAACAGAGGTGATGAAGATTCCTGGGCAACAACACCAACAGAACAACAACAACAACAGACAACAATCAGCATAAATGGAAGGAACCTGAAAGAAACAACCTCTTTTACCTACCTGGGAAGCATCGTTTCAACTACAGGTGGATGGAACTGACGAGGATATCAAAGCAGCGAGGATTGGAAAAGTAAGACAAGCTTTCACTACTCTCAAGTCTGTGTGGAGGTCAACAGCACTCAGCATCAAAAATAAGATCCGGATTTTCAACTCTAATGTGAAGTCAGTCAGTGCTACTATACGGATCAGAGACTTGCACTGCGCGTCATAAAGAGCATCTCAAACAAACTACAGACCTTCATTTACAGTTGTTGTCGCTCAATACTACTCAAGATCAGATGGCAAGCCAGAAAAGACCAGCAATAGAGATCTCTGGCAATGAGCGAACAAACACAGCAGGAACTGATTGTGAAACAAATAGGCAGGAAGAAATGGAGATGGATTTGCCATAGTCTTAAGAAACCCCCAAGTGACATAGCTAGACGAGCCTTCGATTGGATATGCAATTGCTATTAAACCATCATGCGAGTTGATAACAAATGTCAAGTGTCTGTGAATCACTAATGTACTCAATGCCAAAGTGAATGCATAAAGTGATTCCCGTCGTGTATGTAAAAAATGAGTCGTATGTAATTTGTCTGTCATTACAAACATCTCTGTATTCATCTTCGGCAGGCTGTCCACACACGAATTCAGGAGCACTTCATACACTCACTCACACTACCGTGGCCACAGTAATGTTCTCAAATTTATTTTGTTTTATTTCACTTTGATTATTATAAGCAGTGTCAATATTCTTAGTGTTTTTAGCGATTACCTTGTGATGTAGATACAGATTTTTTATAAATACTTTACCCAAATTCAACTAGGCAACGTCCATTTAGATTGATTGGTCATTTTTCACACTCATGATGTAATTTTATATTCCGTCACTTCACCTTCCTAATTTCCAGTAAGTCTGCCGCTTCTGGGTTGCATCTCACATTATGCGACCATCTAGAAACGTTTCCGTCGTAAAAGGCTTGGATTAACTGGTTTGTCTAAGAAAATTTCGCGTTTCGTCCCCTCTTCACACATGTGT
>OX235272.1:25330877-25428376 GCA_944472155.2 Trichobilharzia szidati | reverse complement strand
ATGTAAATAATAATAATAATAATATAATAATAATAATCACTTTATTCCACAACAATAACAATTTACAGCATGGAATTTTCAGCGTTTCATTTTACATATTGCAATGGTTTAGCTCTTTTTATAATTATATAAATGTATAAAATTTTAAAAATAGTAATAGTTAATAGGAAAAATAAAAACCCCAACAAAATACACCATTTCTAGGTCATAGTGAATAATAAATAAGTAATATAACAAATCACACATGCAATAATATACATCATTACATTTTTTAGTTGAGTTAATGATTTAGAAGTTGTAAAAGTTCTTTTCTGATATTCGTCTCTTCACACAATACTCGTGCCAAATATGGTACGGTCGAATTTTTATATTTTGTAGTACGAGCATAAATGTTTATGAAATTTCTTCTGGTCTTACCCGAAGAGATACAAGGAAACAAATGTGAATAAAGAGGATGTTCACTATCAGACAAAATAACTTTAGCTAAGTGTTTACAAGAATTCATGTGCCTATTGACAACAGTGTCGGTTAGTTGAGTCAAAGGGATAGCACTGACCCTACTTACAGCCCTCAATGTTCTTCGTAGTATTATATGGTCTTTTTTGAGTAGCCCAGGGAAGAATAATGGGGAACAATAAAGAATAATGGGCAAAACACATGAATTAATAAATTGTATGAGAAGAGATTGGGTTATACCTGAGTGCCTCAACTTCTTTATGTAATAAGTCAGACGGAAAACTTTCGTAGAAACTATAAGAATATGAGACGACCAGCAAAGGTTTGAAGAGAAACTAATGCCAAGATAAGAAACACTTGACTTACTCTCTATCATGGTACCATCAATATTACAACAATCATGAGATTGGATCAATCCATGCATGTCTTTTTCATTTCTCAAGCTGAAATCAACAGTATTACATTTAGTTGGATTTAGTTTAAGACCATTTGAGCTAGACCAATCCTTAACTTCAGCGAAGAAGCCATTCATATGGGAACAATCCAATGTGGAAACTACAGGGACAGAAACGGTCAGATCATCAGCATACTTAATGAAGTTAACGTTGGGTGAGTTCGGAAGGTCATGCAAAAAGAAAGAGAAAAGAAATGGAGAAAGTACTGCTCCTTGAGGCACACCACTTTCAGTTAGCTGAGAAGTGGAGCGCTTTCCAGCCAAAACAGTATGCTGTTTCCTATCCTTAAAATAAGAAGAAAGCCATCTAGTTGCCCAGGTCTCTGTCTGTGCTGAAATCATCTTTCCTAATAAAAGTGTCCTAGGAACAGAGTCGAAAGCTGCAGTATAGTCTAAAAAAGCTGTTCGAACGAACTTAGCACCCTTATCAAGGCAGGAAACGATATTGTGGTGTAGTACAATGGCTGCATCTAATGTACTTCTTCCACACTTATAAGCAAACTGCTTAGGGTCACTAAAAGCTTTTAAAGAAGGTTTAAGAGTATTCAAAAGAAGTTTCTCCATTGTTTTCAAAAAAGGAGATGTTATAGCGACCGGTCTAAACTTTATACCTGCTCCAGATGATGATTTCTGTACAGGTACAACCTTGATTTCTTTCCAGTCAGCAGGTACCGTTTCCTTGTTGAATGATGCATTAAAGATTTGAGTAAGAGGATGACACAAGATGTCTGTACACTTTTGAAGAAGAATGCCTGGTACACCATCTGGACCAAGGCTGTGTGTTGGATTTAAAGATTTCAAACATAATAGTACATCCTCTTCTTTAAAACCCGGAAAATTACCATTATCTTGACTAGTTACATCAGGTACAGGTATATTAATTTGTTTCATGATAAATGATTTGTTTAAAGCATTAACATCAGAATAAGCATCAACAGATATTTGTTTTTTACTTGTAAGTTTATTGAAAAGTTTCCAAATGTTTGAAGGATTTTTACATGACAAAAATTTTTCATTATATAGTCTGTTCAATCTTTCTATTTCAATTTTTATAAGGGTGTTTATTTTACGGACACCGGTATTATCACAATTTTTATACAACTTCTCTTTTTGCCTGTGGTTCACTAAACAAAAGATGAGAGAGAGTTCAGGGATAAGAATTAATGCGTAACAGTTGAGGAAGATGATTTGATCTGTAAACCAAAACACTCCACTAATGAATGCTGTTTGTATTTAATCCACCTTGATTAAATTTTATCTTGTTTGTTTTCTAATTATAGTTCCCAAATAATACATTAGCTGAACTATTCTTCGGTTGCGGACTGATGTTTGTGAGTTCCAAACATATTACCTGAAGTTGTTATATCGACACTGTTCAATGTGTAATCTATTTGGTTAGGCTTATTGATAGTTCTCATCATTGTCAGTTGACAGTATTCACTCAGTTGGTCGACACATTTTCAGCCGAATTGCATTTTGTGCACATTGTAGGAAGATATAACTAGTGTTTCGATTAACATCTTTAAAGAATGAAAAAGGTATTTCGGAGAATGGATATTATTTTCAATTTGTGAAACCAGTGTAGGCTCCATGATTTCCGTGATGTCCGTAAATTTCTGAATAATTATTTCCTGCAAAATGATTCTCACTTGGTGTAGATGTTAGTCGGGCATATCAGGTGATGTTAAATTCCGCTATTTCATTTTATCGGTAGGTTCGTAGATTATCATGAGAAATCTTTCACTATCGAAATTCACTGAGCTTGTGTGGAGGCCTTATCATTTGGATTTGCATTGATATTGCATTTAGTAAAACAGACCCAACCTTTATTCCTGATATTCATTTCAAATCTTTACAATCTCTAATGATATTTGTAGATGATATATCATACTTCGGAGTGGTTGAAACATTCAACGGAGAAGCTGGTAAAATGGAAGCTTTTTAGAGTCTACACAGAATTATACGAGCTTTTGAGACTGTTCATAACATTTGCCGACTTATTCATTTCATGCTTAGAAAGGAGTGAGAAGAGAAGCAGTTATCGTTTCAATGTTTAACATTTCATGATTCTTGAGTGAACAAATAAATTATTTGTATACACTAACTTCTCTTATAAAGCCAAGGAAATCCTACCTCAATAATTTAGATTCATCCCCTCCACAATTGATTTTATGAGTGATCACGATGTGCATGTATTTTTACGACAACAGTTTGGTGTATAAAGACAATTTGACAATTCACCTACTTCACTAACTAAGACGTCTAGTGCTATGACACATGAAACACCCAGTTTCATGATTTCTCGTCAACAGTTTTAGTGCACATTCGTAGAATATCACCAGCCTATTTCAGTGTAAATTTTAAGTTGAGTAAGTAACTATGTTTCAAACACATTGGCCGCCTTCTGGAAATCAAAAGTGCATGAATGCTATCCACGTACACAGCTACATCTATAGTTCCCAGATATTTTGAATGATGGTCGTTTTGCGTAGCTTTCTGCAACAATATAATCACATCCCTTCTTTGAAACATAACAATTTCTTTGTACCTACTCTCGTAATAACATGATATGAAAATTATTGGTTGTGAGTTAATTCCATATTCTGACAAACATTTCGACTGCTTTCATTTGTTCACTGCTGAGATTATATTCATGAAATATTTCAAATATCACAAAATCGGAATTGTAGAAGTGAATTTGTTGAAACGTTCTACTTTGTAATGGGTTTCCACTCTTTGGGGTCATGTTATGCAATAACATATTATCTCGTAACTACTTCTTGTTAAGTTTTGGCTGTCATTCACTGGTGCAGAATACTATAAACACATTTCATTTCGTAGGTTCACGTCAGCTACCGACAGCTTATTCTCCTAAGATACGTTTTATCACCGAGAATCTGTCCTGCAGTAAGGACTGTTGTCAGAAGGTCATATTGGAACGAAACATCACGATGATGAGATTGTCACCAGGTGTTAGTATATGTATATATTCACGCATGTTGTAAGAGTGGAGTTTCTCGTAAGAAATGAAGAATATTTTGATGGAATTTTTGATGGTGAGTCAGTGATAATTGCACCATTAAAAGTAATAAAATACAGTGACGGAAACTCAAGACTGACAAATCAAAATCTGGTGTAAGCGAAGTGGAATCAAAAGATGATGTAACTCACTGAGTGGAATTTAAAGGATTTGAAAATTAGTTTAATAGGGAACTCAAGTGAACGATAGAAGATGGTTTGCAAAACATGATGAAATCAAAAGGCAGCGTTACTAAGGATGGTTTTCAGGATAATTGAAGTTGTTTTGAATATATCGGTCAGGTTTTGAGCATTATAATGCAATAGCTTCAGAAAATGAAGAATCCTTGAACTTTCTTTGGTTATTTCGTTAGATTGCTTCCACTGCGTCCATCTGGTTTCCTGTGTCTATCACGTGTTTGGTAGTTGACGAGTTCAAACTGTTTGATCCGCTTAGTCAACGACTATTTAATACAAGTTTAAAGAATCTGACATAGTCTTTTCTTTCTATTCTCCCAATGTAACTGCTCCCGCAATTCACATACGAATTCGTCTGAGAAGTTCCATCAACATAAACGTCATGAAAGAATTTAGAAATCTAGATACAATAGTCATCATCAAAATGTCAATATTCATCCATTTCAACTTCAAAAGCGATGATATTGTCAGGGTAATATAAATTTAAGTACAGTAATGACCAGGACTTATGCAACGAAAAAACCTATCACTCTACTCCAAACATTCTGCTCTGTAGCACAGTCGATAGACAAACATTCCTCACATTTTCACCCTCAACTATGTATACCAGTTCATATATCAGGCGGCCTGCTTGAATTGCGAGCCATCTAAAAATGGCATTTTCCATCAGCTTATATTTTACTTGAATTCGCTCCTATATTTTTGTTTTCATCAGTCACAAGCGTCTTCAAATCTTATTTATAATCGCGTATTTTAAAACCTTTCCAACATATCGCTTTGAGTCATCCTCAAAAATTGAAGAGAACACATTGTGGTAGTTGGCAGCGTGCGTTAAAACTTGCTGAAATTAATGATATGACTGTCCCCGAAGTTGCTAGCACTAATTTCAAGTGTCTGCCTAACAAAGTGGACTACCTTCAATATCGAATATCCTAGAATGTCATAAAAATGCTGGTGTCTCCATCAGAAATATGACGACAATCAAATCTCATTGAATGCATATTAAATTTTACAGCAGGACAGACATAGTTCAAAGAAAAATCATGGAGGAGAGGTAACCCCTCTTATTACTACAAAGTAGTCTGCATCTGATCATGTATGTTTTAAGTTTTCCAATGATAATATATGTATTGTATCATTGTTAGGTGTCGTCCAAAGCACTTACGTAAATATACCTATATATACATGACAAATGTTTATATGATTCCAGACTGCACTTCCTCTGATATATGCATATATCTTCTCAGACGAATTCACTTAATTTTCTGCTCTCAATTTTTGAATTTCCTTGTTAATAGTCTGTGGCGAGTTTAATGTTTGAGATCACAGCTTTCTCATATCATCTGGTCATGTGAACCTGGTCGAATTCAATACACGTCTGGACAAAGCCGTAGACGATCGCGAATATACGAGGTGCGAAGGAGTGCTCCATTGCTGAATTCTGACCACTGCATTATTCGTATTTTACCAAAAGTGTGCGGCAAGTAACACACAAAGGCCTTTCTTCAACTTACAAAGAAAATCCAAGAACGATCTTATTCACAAGACAATATTCAAGCATTAAGATGTATGTTGCATGACATTCACTGAGACCTATTCGTTGATGAATTGTCAGACGTCGCTGTCTCCAATATCAACTCCTATCTCAAGTTCCGTCTTGACATTAGCTGCTCTACCGAAACCCTGTTTACGAGATTTGATAGGATCTCTTCTCCACAACTAAAATGCTTAGAAAAGAAATAGTTACTTCCATTATAGGTAAATTCTTATGTTCTGACAATCTGACTACCCCTGATTTAAGAATTTAGCTAAGGTAAGAATGGTTGACCCAGAGAAGATAAGTAGTTTAGAAAAAAGCTCAGCAACTGCAATGCATGCATTGGCATACAACCACACAATAGGGTGGGAGAGAGTTAAAATTCTAAAAAGTAATCTAGGTAGGTGGAGAGAGAGGTTGATTATTGAATCTTTGTTCATCGAATCTACACCCAACACATGCAATAGGAATGATTCATCACTCATACCCGAAATATGGAAAATATTACTACCAATCAAATCAAGTGAAAATCAAGTGAAAAACAATGGAACTATGTAAATGAATTTAGGAAGTCGTGTGATCACCTTGATATGATCATGAGCAATAAATTGTGCTCGAAACGTCATCAGTAAACATTACTGTATAACACTGTGAGACTTTATCAAAACAATATTTACCCATAATGGAATTATACTGTACCACAGTGCACAAGTTTTATTCTTATATCAGAGAAAATGATAACCTGTAGAAATCACATGATAATGCAGGCGTTCGAAAAATAAACTCTCTGAAGAAGTCCGAAATACAAGGACCAAGTGGAACATACAATGGGAAATTTATCCTGTAAAAATATTTCTAAATTGTGGACTCTTTTAGATCAACTTACAAGCAGAAAACAAATTTCAGTTGATGCTTATCCTGTTGTAAGTTCCCTAGATATATCTTTTATAATGCAACAAGCAAATATGACTGGACCTGATGTTTCTAGTCCCGTCAATGATCATTTCACTGGTTTTAATGAAAGGGATATGTTGACATGTCTCACTCAAATTCTCAAATCCAGAAAAACAGCCAGGTCCTGGTGGTGTCCCAAGTATTTAGGTTCAAAAATGTGACAGTATTTTGTATTATCCTGTTACGCAAACCTTTAATGCATCATTTCACATGGATGCAGTACCTGTTGCTTGGATAGAAATGAAGGCGGTGCTTGTACGAAAGTCATCTGGATTCGGCCTAAAGTTCAGACCTATCGTCATCATGACCCCACTTTTGAAAACTATAGAGAAACCATGTTCTTGGACCTTCTTTGAAATCTTCTAATGACGCAAAGCAGTTTGCTTACAAATGCAGTAGAAGCAGATTAGATGCAGCCATTGTGCTCTAGCAAAATACTGTTTCAAGTCTTGATAAGTGCGAAGTTTTGACGAGCCCTCTTTTAAGACTACACCGCCGCTTTTGACTCTATTCCTATGACAATTTTATTATGCAGGCTAATTTTAATGAACACTGAATCCTGGGTCACAAGGTGGATGTCTTCTTATTTTTCGGGTAGAAATCAGACACAAGGCCCTATATTCTCTCCATTTCTTTTTTCTTTCTTTTGTATGACTTTCGATATCCGGAATTATTATTAGTGATGTTTCCTATTTATGCTTCCACCTATCTCATTTCGCATATTGGTTATTTCTTGATGACCTCATTACAGTCTTACTATCTCCTCTTTAATGAATACTACTTTGTGCTAGCTACTCACCCGAAACATCTTATAAACTTCAACTGACTTGTCAATTTATCCTACCCTACACTGTATGACTCCATCACGATTAATCGGCACCATAATTTCCCATTTCAATATTGTTGTTATTTTCTTATCATCATTTGTATTCCTGTACCTTCCCGGTGGAACACATGGCTTCAAAATAGAGCTTTGAAGTTTCGGTAGCAGTGCTGTTTATATTTGTCGGGTGAAGTTGCTAGCCTCATGCACAAGCTCACCTCTTTACCAATCTTATTAGTGGCTTAGCAAGGTAATGTGTGCGTCAGCCGGGAATCGAACTCCGGACAACAAACGTAGGTGGCGAGCATCCTACCTCTGTGTCACTGACGCACACTGACATTGTAGTAACGACAAAGAATTATCATATTTTATAATTGTAAGATCCTGGAACTGTAAGACCCTAGAACACAGTCAGCACCAAAGAAAGGACTAGACACATCACACTAGTTACTGACTAGTGTCAAATCAAAGTAATCAATATAAGCCTACAGAAGGTCAACTGCGAGTCCAAACAGCTCACTGGTAGCGTCTGTGACTGTTGGTAACACTGGGTGACGCGGGTTCGAATCTCCGAAGAGGCATGAGTACCTTCAGGGTTGCAGATACGCCTTGTTTACGAGTGCCAACTAACACGAAACCTGGGCCCAAGGCTTCCTGCCGATTGTCTCTAACCATCTAATATCATCAGATTAATGTGCACGGTGATGGAGATCTACCCAGAATAGTGGCCAAATTGCAAGCCTGGCTGATAGTAACAGACTGCACCAAAAGAAAGGACTAGAAGCATCACATTAGTTGCTAGAGTCCAGTCAAACAGTTACACTCAATTTGTCTATGGTTATTAAGTGAAGTAGCAAGGACCATGTTGACTGAAAAATATGATATTTTTTACCCCACTGTAATTCTGTCATACACTCACATACGTTTCATAAACATTCGAGCATTGAAATAATGTTTAAATGAAAACTGGTTTCATAATAACGTATAATTACTAGCGAGAATATCCAGTGAAGATGGGGAAGAGCTAATGTACCACACCGTTCAGAAGTGGATTTGGCCAGTCGGAATCAGATGTCTGCACTCCCCTCAAGAAAGTTCGACGTCCTCAGATCTGTTATCCAATTTCCTCCTCAAATCGAATGTGGCACATTTTCATCTTAATTAACATGTTGTAGATTGATGTCCACTTGCAGGAGTAGAATTGTTTCGAAAGCAAATGAGATTCATTTGCGTATGGTTAAATATATATTCCACGAATCCGTGTGCCTCGTGGCATATGTGAGCTAATGTACAAACAACCAGTCAGTGGTACTAATTGAAATAGCGATATTGTCTGTGTGTCCACCTGAATACATTTGAATCAGAAATTTCTGTTACATGTTTGCTATACCAGCTTGTCATCTCACTACATATTTTAATGAAGTTGAATGTGAACAGAGAATATATATCTGAAGAACAACGGGTTCAATGAAGAAAATCCTCTTTTCGACTGTTTCAGCTTCATAGATGTGCAATCGTATATATGAATTACAATAGGTAATGCCAATCAGTTTTATTGTGTCTGTAGGTGTGGGTGTTTAAGTTTGACAGTGAGTGGAAATACCAAAGTGCGATAATGTTGGTGTATGGGCTTTTACGAATTGATCACGGACTGATATGAGTTAGAGAACCATTGAAAAACGGAGAGTACTGAACAACTGCTGTCTCATCCTAGTTTGGGAATCATCGCTAGTATGCACCCACCGGGATTCGAACCCAGGACCTTCCGGATACAAGGCAAGCTCGTATACCATTCAGCCAATGGGACCCGGTTCAATAGCTCGTGAATTCTAACATCTACCAATTCGTGATTTAGCGCGACCCCAACCATTGTCCCTGGTGGGACATCCATCCACACACGTGACATCTAATTGGACCTCACTAGTCACGAATTCTCAAAAGAACCCCAGGAAACTCCATCTTCTGTATAGGACTATGATTCGCAGTTGATTAGATAAATGAATGAATAACTAAATAAAAAAAGATGTCAACCAAAACCTGAACAGACAAATGAGAAATAGATGATCGGAAAATAAATTAAAGTATATTTGGAAATGTGAATATGTGGAGATATATGGTGAGTGAAATGCTGTTCAAGCAGTCGACTAGATAAATTTTACAATATGATAACATAAAGTGAAATAAAATTAAACAAAAATGTAACATGGAAGAAAGAAGGAAAACAAAGTTGTTATGTGAAATACATAGCAAAATCTAGACCATGGTAGCGAAAGAGATCATGCAAATTGCTTTTGTACACACTCAAAGTTCTGGCTTTACATTATGTTTTGCCAAATTCTCTGCCATATTATGCGAATGCACTCGTGTCCCTTTTCGGCAAACTTTGCCGAACTTTGTAGACTGTAATTAGCGATGTGTCAGATGCTGCGTGGTCAGTCAGTATCTACAATCTGTTGTTATATTGATGAATTAATACCTGTACTCTCTCCTTTACTAAGCCAAACTGGGTGGCGCTCTCGAAAGTGGCAGGATATATATCTCGACGAACGTTCTATGTGACTAGCTCCACAGGAGCATGATACAAATAATACAAATGATTTATCAAGCTTTTGCATTCATTCCACGGGGACAATCTACTATTAATTCTCTTGTTGACGTCGACAGTGAGTTGGCAACTGACAGCAATAATCATCTTAGTGAACATGGGAAGATTGTTATTTTGCCTATGGAAGAACAAAGAAAGGATGAATCGCGAAAATGTCGTAGACAAACTGACTAATCCAAGTCCCACACTTCAGAAGAACTGTTTTAGATTCTTTTAGAGCCCGAGATGTAATCTAAAAGCGAAGGACTAACTGGACATTAGGATAAAATGGAGACAAAATCGGATTGCGTAATAAGTGCAAGAAAATGACCGGCCAATCTTAATGGACAAAAGTGCACAAACTCCAATGAGAATACAGTAAAGTGCTTATAAAACATCTTTACCTGAATCACAATGGTATGGATAATCAATAACAATAATAATCATGGTAATACTAATTAAAATATAAACAGTAAAGTGAAACGAAACTATGGTAAGAAAGATACCCTGGTCCCCGTAGTGGTGAAAGAGTCCACTATTGCTTGTGCATTGATGCATCCACTTTGGACATCCTTTAGGAAACGAAATCAGAAAACAGAGACGGTTTTAATGAGAGAACGAATGAATGTTTTTGCAGCTCCTGTATATTAATTCCAATGAAAATGTTATTTTCACCCTAGAAATTTACAAGATTAATTGTTAGGAATGATGTCTTATTGTGAAACATCCACTTTCTATCCGTTCTGACCAGATGAACAAGAGAATCATCTTTTGAAAGAAAATCTATGCAAAAGAAAGAAATCTGATTCATTCACACTTTCCTACTGGAACGACGTGCGTGAATTGACTAGAGTAGGCGCGTTGTTACTAATACATATGTAGAGTGATACTTCACTTGAGTATGATTATGATTATCAGAAGTAGCAAGGATCATGTTGACTGAAAAATATGTTATTTTGCACCCCGTTGTAATTCTCTTAAACACTTACACACGTTGCATAAACATTGAAAACATTATCATGGAGAACATTAGAATAATGTTCAAATTAAAATTTGGTTTGTTTACATTGATGTTTTGCTGCAAGAATGTACATGAATAAAGATCATTATGGAGTATCACATTCAGTGTTATCAGAGTGTTTATTGACGTGGTCTCCTAACAATTATATAAATGTCACATGTGTGAATACTTGAGCAGTATACTGGAATAGGAGACTGTGAGTTTATCAGCTTGTCTCTTACGTAAACCGATGTAATTGACTGATGTGCACGAACACCATAGATTGAGATTCTAAGTGAGTTATTTCACATGATGGTATGGCGTGATCATTGTTAATATTCAGGTGAAAATTATTATTATTCTCTGAGTTACCAAGTGGAACATAAGCCTTCAAACGCACAATTACATTTCATCTTGTTTTCTCCAGTTTACTTTAGTTGCCTTCGCGGTTTCCCATTGGCATTTATCTCATACTCACACCATATTCATTTCACCTCCTAACATCTAACGCCCATCCTCTTTTCACTCCAGGGTCTGCTGTGTCGTGTGAAACTAGTGGGAAACAATTTTCTTGTTGAGTCATATACTCATATTTGTATTTCAGGTTTGAAGAGTGATCCGTGGACCAAATAATGAATTCCACCTTATCCACATGTAAATGAGCATATATGTGTAGCTCACAGTAATGATTCCGTCAACGGTTTCTTATGATAATCTGTAGACTCATTCGTATAGTACATTACTTAGTGTTTCGCGTGTTCATGTTCTTTGTGGTGTGCAATGATGAATAATTATGTCAATCATTTTCAGATTTACAAAGGAGCCAGGAATTACAAGTTAATGATGTGGTTCACAGCTGGCTACGCAATGGAGACTGTCGAGTGAGATGGCATTTCAACTGATCCATTTCGATTTCAGTATAGTCAGTAATGAAAGGAAAGCAGAGCCATTGTCTATTCTGCTTGTGAAGGTTTTTCTTGGGTAAGTACGTGCATATACATTTCCATCTACTTTTCAAAATCAAACTGCTCACTTCCAACAGATAAGATTTAATACGGTGTGAAATATTCCCATATCATGAATTAAAGTAAATCTGAACGAATAATATGCTCTTCATTAATTATTCCTGAGGTTCTCACACTTATAATGTATAATATATTTTTTCTTACAATAATGGCCAGTTCTGCGGCAGATACATTTTCTACGTAGAATAACAGATTAGTTTTGGGGTGTCAAAATACATAGTCGTATTTGTGTGACAAACGTGCTGGTCTGAAAGTGTTTGAATTTGTTCAATTCAACAAGATATCTTTCAATGTTATTAATTTCTCGCTAGGAAATCTTTAGTTAATCTTACTGTTTGTAGAATGGTGCATATTAGACGTATTTGAGTAGCGCATTGTCTATGGAATCACAAGTTGAAATGAAATTAACAAAGTTTCTCATTAGAGTAGAAATGCGTACAATGTTTCCTTCTTAAAGCATATTCCTGATCAAGTTTTAACTGTGATGTATGTTGAAATGTCCAAGGACGGATCCTATCACAATGATCGTGTTACTTCACCGATTGGTGAACATTGTATGAACAATGAGTTTTACCAGACGTTGCTGTCTGAGCACAAACTAATTTGCTATTGATTTTGATGAATTCATTGATGCCACATTGTATTATTCATTTCAGAATCTTTGGTTTCATTATGAACATGTGCGTACTACTTACTCTGAGATTACGACTGAAGTACAAAATTTACATCATTATGATGACACTGGCAGTAAGTTATGAACTGATGTAATTGTTTCGTGAATGATTCTCTTGTAAATGTAGACTGAAATGCAGGGTCCTTGAATAACATCGTGTGAAATCGTATTTCCATAAAGTATCTCATTGTAGATAAGCAAATGAAAATTCACAGAAAGTTGTAATTTTCATTGTTAATTTGGAGATTTCAGTTGTTGGACGCCTTCATTTAGCCAGTATACATCTCGTGTAGGGGAAGTTGTTGAAATCAACAGATTCGAGAGTTGCAATTGTAAACCATTCACTACTCAGCTTATTGCTGTGCAACTGATAGTTATTAACAACATGAAAGAAGGTTCAAAGAAAGTCTTTAGGCAATATTTCCTCGACATATCAGTGTATAGTAAACTTATTTCAGGGGATCACACAGCTGGCATTACTATTCCAACGTGGTTCTTTGTAATCGACTTGTCAGAATATACAGACATCATGTTGTGTGGTTGACGTTGAAGAAATCTTCAGGCGAAATGAAGAGACTGGCTGCAGTAAAACCGGATCATCCTTAGTGTATGAAGTGAAATCCATTTAGAAGAAAACAACTGGTGTATAACACCTCGCAGATCACAATTAATCCCAAAAACTACCTGCGAATGTACACAACATTAAGTTGTCCTCTGAAATGAAACGCACTGTAGAAATCTAGCCAGACACGTGTATATTTGTTTACAAAATCATGAAGACAACACGTGACGATGCAGAAAGCGTCATGATTTTGACACCAAATCGACAGATTGTCATGATCGGAAATTCATGGACATTGGAGATAACATCGTTGCTTACTGGTCTGAAGTTTGATAACACTCTGATCTCTTCAGTGAATGCAACTACAATGATGACTAGTCTATCACATTTCACGAGAAATATGCGCTGACTTCGGAAATGCTTTCAGTAATGAAATGTCATAATGTGAATGAGCGCTATTGATGTAACATGAACACACAAAGCAAAAGTGTCGAATGTTTCTGCACAACAAGTTATAATCTACCTATTTTTGATTGTGTTGTCTAGATCCTTTCATGGACTGTCGTTGATTGTATATTGTGTTATCAAACTGGCATATTAGACAGCTTGATTTCGTTCGTTATAACAGCTGCCATGGCTTCACTAGCAATGTTTCTCGGATTCAAATCAAAACAGTTAACACCGAGGGGAGATGATGTGTTCTTTGGAATGATTACGGTGTTTTGCATCATAGGAAGCATCTTCTCCATTATATATGATTACTACCATGTGAGTGTTTAATGTGAACTGCGAATTTTACCCCACATTCTCCTAATGTATATACGCATGTATGAAAACATATCTGGAAAGTTTACAATTGGCTAAGTATTGTGTTGCTACTATTTGCGTAATGCATAGTGACGAGTTCACGCCAATTGCATATTTAGTGAATAGCGAATTCTCTAGCCACCTGTCGCATTTGGAAAATAGACTGAATGCTTGTGATTATTCCATATCATAAACAACAATCTATGATATTTTACTCGATAGAAATAAAACCGTCTCTGGGTTCACTTTGCAAACGAAAGTAAACTTCTAACGTTCAACTGAATATATTATAATCTGTGATTAGAATAAGGGAAGCTGTGCTTCCCCTTCGGTGGAATACTTGACAAACGATCTCTGTTAGCTACTAAATCCAAACTAACTAACTGTTTGTTAGAATCAGGCATTTCTTAGAATATCAGTTTCGAAGGATAATTTCAGTTACAAATCGAAAAAGTTCCCTTATGCCATTTGTATCTAACCAACGATTCATAAATTTTCACACTAATTCTTATTTTGTTTGCTTTCCAATTTTAGTTTCCATACAATCTACTGGGCGCTATATTCATTGGTTGTGGAGTAATGCTCGTGAGTTCCAAACATATTTCCTGAGGATGTTGTATTGACACTTTTCAATGTGTAATCTATGTGATTATCCTCATTGATAGTTCTCATCATTGTCAGTTGACAGTATATACTCATTTGTAGCTGGATTGTCGTTTGTGCTAATTATAGTTAGATATAATTAGTGTGCTGATGTACGTCTTCAAAGAAACATAGAAAATGTGTGTGCCTGTGTTATTAGGAAGGTCAGCGAAGAGGAAACGCAACACGACTGTGGAGATGCTGGAAGGAATAAGGTAAGTTCAAACAGCAATGATGGAGAAAGACATCTTGCGGAATGGATGATATTACTTTCAATTTGTGAAACCAGTGTAGGCTTCATGATTTTCGTGATGTCCGTTTATTTGTGAATACTTGTTCTCAGCAGGACACATCTCAGTTGGTGTAACTGTTGATGAGGCATATCAGGTGATGTTTAATTCCGATATTTCATTATCATGAGAAACCGTGCACTAATGAAATCCACTGAGCTTGTGTAGGCGTCATCATTCAAAGATGCATTGAGATTGCATTTAATAAAAAAGACCAAATGTTTACTCCTCATATTCACTTCAAATCTTTGCAATTTTTTGTTATGATATTTGCAGATACTATACTACACAACAGTGTGGTTGAAGTATTGCACAAAAGAAATAGTAAGACGGAAGATATTTATAATCTACATGGAATTGTTCAATTTTCTGGGACTATTCATGATATTCGCCAATTTATTCGATTACACCAAGTAAGCAAGAATACAGGTAGCTGATATTGTGTCATTTTCTACCTTTGATGATACCTGAATAAATAAACAAGTAGTTGTATACGCTGACTTCTGTTGCGAAATCAAGAATTCTCAATATCATTAATTTCATTTCAATGCTTCAAAAAGAGATTTCAAAAATGATCTTCACGTGTTTGAGTTTGTAACTATAACTGTTATCATGATAGACAATGTGACGACGTTGTTATATTTGTTAAATCTTGTGAAAAGTTATTCTCTCTTTACATTCCTGGCGACCGAATCCTCCACCAAGGTTGATATCTACCTGTATTATTTGTCGAGAACAGTTTCTATGCACACACATTACTTCCCATTGCGACAACAGAAGACAAGGGCCAGGCAACAGGTCGTTTATTAACGAAAATCAACACATATTTATAGATTTCAGTGTGCATTATTGTAGATTATTGTTAGTAGAAAATACAGTTTTTTGATTGGTAGTTTCTCACAGAAAGTTAACCTTGCATTTCTTTGTGTCTGTGTCAGATCATCCATATGCTAACTGTATCCGCCTACGCAAAGTCTTGTTCTCCTTTTCTCACCACCAATATTGGGGAGATAAACATTGACGTCAATTACTGTCTACCAACTTTAGCTAGCAGCCAGCTCTCAAAACACCATAAGGGAATTTAATTGTGTCAGTTGGTTTGAACAAAATCGTATGCTGTAGACAATTTCACCACCTTGTGAAATCATAATCACATATCATCCATATTAACGCCATTTTGGTATGCAAGTACATCTGCACTTCCTCGGTATTGTTAATAGTTTTTAGTTTGTCCAGGTGTCCGCATCAGTTGACCACATCCGTTCCTTGAATTAAAACAAATTATTCGCACACGCTGTCGTAAAACCACGATGGGAGAATTGTACACTGTGAGATTATTTCGTATTCTGACAATAAGTGACTCATTTCAGTTGTTCACATTCCTCTACCTCTGAAATGACACTCATGAGTTACTGAGCATTTGGCGATGATAGTACTCTATTCGGGGAAAATCTGTAATTAGAAATGAGCCTTCACAGTTTCTGGTTTCGTTATGCAGTAATTTCTTACTTATATTATAGTCTAATTACTAATGAACTCGCTGAATATCGTTGACCATAGCTCTTACTTGGCTTCTCTGAGGCATTCAGCTTTAATACTTTATCCAATATTGTATCACAAACAGTCGACACTTCGAGATGATAGAAGAATGCTCATGTGAGGAATGCACGCCGGCATAAGGTAGTGAGATTACATCATACAAATGGATTTAATAGAACAGTGTTGCACAAATATGAGACTACGAATGTATTTGTGAACAGTCTTGATATGTTGTTTTCCCTCTACAAATGACGTCACAAGAGATCTTTCTGTGTATATGCGTTTATGTTTTCACCCATAGTTACATGTATGCGAGCAGGACTTGGGCACTGTGGTAGGGTATAATTCTATAATATTAACTGACATTGTTGCCTATTGCATATTACTGTATAACACTGTGAGACTTAATCGAAATAATTTTCTACACAATAGAGAGGTACATGAAATTGATGACGTTATCAGACTGGTTAGACTTTATCAAATGGTGCTGTGACTGGACAAATCACCCAACGTCTTGTTCCACAACGCGTATTATCTATCTTTATATGAATCAGTATCAATTTCACTGAGTATTTTCCGTGTTTCATAATCATATTCAAGTGTAATTATTGAACACTTGGTGTGGAGATTTCAACATGTCGTGTGAATGTATCTAATTGTTGAGATGGTAGCTATATGGATTTTGATTTTAATGAGCCTAATATCAGAAGCAGAAAATCAGTTTAGATGGTTGGAGGCGATCGGCCACATTGCAAACCTGACTGATACAATTCAGTCTGCACCAGAGGGAGCACTAGATATACCACACTGAGTGCTAGTGTCCAAACAAAGAAAATCTGTTCATTCAACTGGTTGCCCAAAACATCGATTGCATTTTCGTATCTTACTGCAACAAAATTATCACTATGGATGAATGCGTATTCAGTTTAGAAAAAGTACCCATATAGACATTTAGAAAGCAAAGGGATAGAGCGAAGAAATATTTTCTGACTACTTCATCTTTAATCACACGTCATCATAATCCAAATCGTTTTACCTTCTTCATTAATCTGTTGCGTTATCAACTTGAGAACACGCTTATTTCTTGATTACTCTCCATTTTTTCCAAAATTATGCGTTACACATCGATGTGTTGCAATCATTTATACCTTTTAATTGTGTGTATTAAGTTTCTTCGTTAATTATCACCCAATTGACATATTGATACTGACTAATTATTGTTAACAAACATATCAGAGCCACTTGATTGGTAGATTGTTGCGTACTGTAATGAAAATGCTATACATGTATATTAGAGTGGAGGCAGAGATGAGGATCTAATTGAAAAGTAAATATTTCTTCGCTCATTACTTTCGCTTTCTAAATGTCTTAATGAGGATTTTTCTATACTGAAATCTCCGGAACAACAGTTTGCGTGAAAGGTGTTCAGTGAATATCTGAAGTAGAGCATAAGGCTGAGTGAAGCGAGAATTTCTTCGCACTTCATTCTCGAGTGCATTGAGAGAATGAGTATTCATCAAACTCAGGAAGCTACACTGTTGAGAGGATTTGAATGTTTTGATGTTGAATACCTGAGGATGTGTTGTAAGATGCGATGGCACTCATTGGCCAATTTATACTTGCTGAACATTTTGAGGAATATTCAGTATATGTTGATATGAATTCCAGCCTCTCCCTTCTAGTTTATGAATATTCGAGATTTTCAAAGATAAATTGTGTCATGACTTAGTTGCAAGATTGATTTGTCTGGGTGATTCTATTCGTTCTGAATTCTGTAAGGAATAATCGGATAACACCTATACCGAGATTTGCTAAATATAAAAAGAAGTATTCTTCGAAATCTTTCGTCATACGAATTCTTCCACAGGTCTAAAACCAGTTTTCTGCCTCCGGATAGACAAATGAATAACCGAAGCTGTCCAACGTCTTAAGCATTTGGAAATATTGCATGTGTGCAGTACCTGCATGTGATAACCTCCAACAACATTCACCTAGCGATTATTTACCTTACTATCCAATATTATCTTATTCTATCGCAGATAGTACTTGCTGAGGAGGCAATTCAAAGATAATTTGCACGCCTTGATTAACATTCCTAATGCATTATTCAAATTATCATTTGTATCCACTTCACCGATGAAAAGTTATATAATGATGAAAAAGTATATTGATTGCTATGCAAGCGACTACTTATTGTTTGAGAATATGGAGCTACGAAATGATTCGTTGTTATATTCTCTTTCTGCAGTCATCAAAAGGTTTGTCAAGTAACAAGAGTCTTGAATTTCTGAATTTCGTGGACACCTGATACCCAGTGTCACACAATCTCTCACATTTACGTGCGAAAACCAACAAAATTGTTGAAGAAGCCAGTAGGGAAGACAGGAATTCAAGTGAAAATAACGAGGACGGAGAGAATGAAGAACAACCAACCAACACTTTCTACCAACGGAATAAACTCGCAAGAAGTCACTTTCTTCAATTATTATTCATATATGCTGCCACATTTGTTTGCAAGCACTCAGTTTGCGTCTGATTGTTATGAATATTAGAGGGAATAACGTCAAATGAGAAATACGAATAACAAAAATGTAATTAACTAAAGTTCACAAATTGTTTTTGTCTCACACGTTTATAAGTTTTTCACAAACTTTAGTGATTTCTAAATATCTTACTTGGAAATGATGATTACATAAACACTGACTGATTATTGATGATACTTTTCAACAATAACGCAAATAAACAAAGGTCATTCTTGAGTGAAGAATGCAAACAATTTAGTGAAGTGGCCCTCTGCCTTTTATAAGAACACCGGTTGATTAACAATAATAGATTTCAACAAAACGCAGAGGAACAAAGGTCGTTCGTGAGGGTTAAATGCAAATAGTTTACTGAAGTAGCCTGGTTGCAAACAGTATTACATATTTTGTGAGCAGGCGGCTCTTGGTTGGTTTGTTCGCAGAGTGAGTTTCTTGTTGCTGATTTTCTCTGGCCAGCTAGCTATTTGATCTTCAGTATGGAGCAAGCGAAGTTAGCTGTCAATAGAATTCTGCAGCTGTCTGTTGGAAATCCTTTACGTGATGCGATGGCCGAGTTTCTGATCCGTATAGAATAACTATCTGACTTCACACAGGTGTAGGAAATTCGAATCTTTTTCGTTATCCCGGGTCACTGCAAAAGAATTCCAAATTAGTTTCAGGTTGATGATGGCGTATCGTGCCTTTCCGATTCTGGCCTGCTTTGACATCTTCCTCAATGTAATTGGCCTGTAGTTGAAACCATGTTTCCTAGATAAGTGGAGGAGTTTACCTGTGTTAAATCTCTCCCTTTGACGGTGACTGATGTTGGTCGTTGCTGTTGTTGCTTTTGGTTGGTTGTCTTCGTCACCTCCATTTTCCCTATGTTTACCTGCAGTCCTGTCTTCACTGGCTGCTTCTTCAAGCATTTTGTTGGATTTCACCTGTAAGCCCTCGTGTTTGTATAACATTAGACACGTATCACCTGCGAAATCCAGATCTTCTGGATGAAGTCTTCTTGTCGGTCAGGCATATTCCTGTCTTCTCACTCCCTGTGCTCAATCTGACGCATAACCCAGTCCACGACAATTAAGAATATCATCGGCGATAATATACAGCCAGCTTGTCTTACTCCTGTATTCACTTTGAATGCCTCACTATGTTGTACGTTGTTGTACCCGATTACTTCAACATCAGCTTCAAACAGTTAGTTCCAATGTACTTAAACACAGGCTTCCTCAGTGATGCCACGTAATGTCTCTAACTTTGCTCTGTTATCTGTACCGAATGTGTCCCTTGTAGTTTTGTCCTTCAGTGTCTGAATGTTGAATTTGAATTGTGGTCTGTCTCCATTTGTTTTCATGGATTTCAGTTTCACCTTGACGGTTCTTTGCACTAGATGATGGTCTCAGCCCACGTCTGCTCCCCTACTCTACTTTGTGTCCAGCAGGCTGCATCTCCACTTCCTGGAGAAACATTGAGATGGGTTCTATCTGGTTTGTGGTGTGTCCATCAGGCGAAATCTATGTCGTTAGCCTTGTGTATATCCTTGTGCTCGAACACGCTGCTTCCGATCACTAGATTACGGAAAAGGCAGAGGTCTGAGAAGAGCTCTCCGTTCTCATTCATTTCTCCGAGCGCCAGCCTCTCGACCCATGATGAGTGCTCTTCCTATTTAATCTGCATTGACATTCATATCGCCCATGAGGATTTTGATGTCAACATTTGAGATGTTGTCCATTACTGTTTGTAGTTGTCTACAAAACTGTTCCTTCTTGTTTTGTTCGGTGTTGTAAATAGCACTGTGTGTAGCACTGGATAATTGTATCCTTCCTTCCCTCCTTTTGAGTTGAATCTTGCTGTCATGATCCTGGATGAAGTTAGTTCCCATTGCATTATGGTTCTGGCTGCCACTCCATCTGGTCTCACAGATTTCCAGCAGTTCTATGCTATATTTTCACGTTTATTTGGCTAACTTGGCAGCCTTCCAGTCTCGTGCATTGTACGTACATCCCACGTCCTCAATCTTATTCTTGTTTCCATGGGGCTGGATTGCTGGCCCCAAGCCCAACCCACTTTCATTGTCTGTGCTTGAGACCGGCCGAAAACCTAGCACGCTTTTCGAAAACCATGTGAGGTCACAGTATGAAGAAAAGTGTAGTAAATAACCTTCTCACAGTCTTTGAAATATGTGAATCAATGTATGATAACTAGTCATTGATGTTGATTGAAAGCATGCACAACATATGTACGTAAGTAAGTGAACACGGAAATTCTACAGCATTTGGAGTAGTCATTATTGGAAACAAAACGACTGACAGGGACAGGAAGGAATAATCATAAAATGCAGCTGACAACTCAACTGCAGTAAGATTACTATGCGTGAGATTACCAATTGAAACTGGAGGATCTTGTTGACTATTATTGTGATGACTAAGGAAGAGCTGTTCCGACTACGTGAGCGGATGATGCACAGTCACCTGGAGTAATACCATCAAAACCTGCTCTTATGTTTGATAACAAAAGAACAATCGTTTGATTCAAAGTGTCCTCTGAGTAGCATGATGAACAATGATCTATGCATCGATTCGATTACTTTGCAAACTTGTATTTCTCACAAACAATATTCACAAATCTTCAAGACTTTGCCAAACAAAACATTATAACATCATTTACACTAACACTGATCAATTCACAAGAGTAATTTTCAAATGAGATCTAAATAAACAAAGGTCATTCTCGAGTATTTCATGGAATGGTAAATAACATACGTTTTGAGTTTCTGAGTGTCTGATTTCATATCAATTGAAATATAAGTTGAGTTAGAAATGGTAGTCGGTAGGACAGCATCGATGTGTTGAAGTTAGCGTCAGCTATCCTTACTCAGAGCAAGATGACACAGATGTATCTGTACATCTACGCAAATGACTTTCGGTATTAATTAGGGTATATTAACCACAACTGATATCACCACATGTCTGCTTCGTGTGCTTATTTTTCGTAACGACCAAATTTATTCGGTTATCTCTACGTTTTACTGTACAGCCGACGAAACTTCGTTGAGACACACGCTATCACAAAAGGTTCCAAAAGCTGGGAAAATACGATCAATTTTCAATACTTTAGCGCTTCTACTAAACAATAATAACAGTGAAACTCAGATTTACCTAAACAGTGTTGTGAGGCAGCTATACAGGCAATATGTGTTTAGAAATACAAAACACGTATTGTAAGATAAAATTGGTTAACCAAAGTTGATCTTTGAACAGGTGGAATCAAAAGCTCTGTCCACAAGAAACACACACCAACGCTTCCTGCAGACAGTTCAGGGTCACTCGAAAAAATTCATGCCATCCAACAACACATTGTCAATGTACACACTGGCAAAGAAGTATTACAATTAAAGATTAAACAAGGACAAAGGCAAATTAGTACAGGTAGAAATCAACATGTGATATGCAAATGTCAAATTAATGATACATAGTCTAGGTGGAAAACGCGTAATGATTACAGAGTTAATTGAAACTTGTAAATAAGCACAAATAATGGATTGTCCAGGAGGGATTTCCAAACAATTTGTCCACTACACATTTACTTCATACCACTAATATCTCAATACACAGTCGGAGAACTGACATTTAAGACACGTATTGAATCACTAGAGCTTAGCATGCAGATAACTTTGTCTGCTGGATTCATCGTATTTCTGAAGCACTACGAGTGGGATTCGTAGAGAATCTAAGATGGCTGTATGACATCATTCGGGAAAATAACGTATCTGGAATGCTACTGGAACGACACCATATAAGCCCGTCATCATTGAGCGAAACTCAAATGAAACTGATATTGTGACACGATCATAATGAGGTGATTTGAAGGTGATTTATGAGTTGTGCTTCAAAATTCATCCCAATAATAATTACACAGAACTGTACACCATCGTGTAGTCGTTATTTCGAGTAGCGAGTGATGACGGAGGATGGCTACCAGTGTGCTAACGACCAAAAATCAATCAATACTGGCTCCATAAATGAGACTGCTACACACCTCTCACGGAATGTTTACGTGGGCAGAACTGCAAGTCAACCTCTTCCTCAAACTGACTGTGGCACACTATCATATAAATCAACATGTTGTAGAGGTGTTTCAAGGACAAGTGAGATCCAGTCGCGTGATGTCAGTTATATTCTGCAAATCCATCTGATCTGTGACGAAAGTGAGTTAAATTACAACAAGTGGTTAACGGTGTCATTTGAAAAATTCATACTGTCTGTAGGCTTGTCTGTCCACATGCAAATCCGAGGTTTCTAGAGTTTGTGCTATATCAGTTTGTAATCTCTCTCTGTATGACGTTTAAGGTGAACACAGAATATACGTCTCCATGCGATGTTTTTAGTGAAATGATTCAGTAGAAAATGCCAAACATCCTCATGCAGAAAAACAGACAGGTGGTCTCGTGAAACATCCTCTGAATATTTGGCTACTGAGATTCATCTCATGGTTTAAGTTGCCTAACCTCACTTATATTATTACCAAAATGTCTGCAGGTTGAGAATGCATAAATTATCATGCATCTACGGGAAAACCCACCTACAAAAACAGCCTACTAACTACTAACAACATGTAAGTAGGTTGTGGAGTCACATATAAATCTCTATTCTTTCTCGATTTCATCGTCGCTAATTATTTACTTTCCCGTTATTAACGAAATACCTCAGTACAAAAATTGTATCAAATACTTTTAACCTATTTTAGAATGTCAGTGTACTGATAACTCCCTTGTAAATGTTGACAGGAATTACATTCCGACTAGGCAATTGACAGCAATAATGACAAAAGTGCATTTAAAATGACCGTTATCATTTCTACCCATGTGTGAAGAGCGGACGAAACACGAGATTTTCCTAGACAAACCAGTTAATCCAAGCATTTTACGACGAAAACGTTTCTAGATTGTCGCATAATGTGAGATGCAACCCGGAAGCGGCAGACTTACAGGAAATTAGGAAGGTGAAGTGACGGAATATAAAATTACATCATGAGTGTGATAATCAATCTAAATGGACGAAGCCTAGTGGAATTGCGGTAAACTGTTTATAAAAAAAGTGTATCTAAATCACAAGGTAATCGGTAAAAACAAAAAGACTATTGACAATGCTAATAATAAACTAAATGAAATGAAACAAAATTAATTTGAGAACATTACTGTGGCCACGGTAGTGTGAGTGAGTGTATGAAGTGCTTTTGAGCTGGTGTGTGGACACCCTGCCGTAAATGAATACAGAGATGTTTGTAATGACAGACAAATTACATACGACTCATTTTTTCACAAACACGACAGGAATCATTTTATGCATTCACTTTTGCATTGAGTGCATTAATGATTCACAGACATTCGACATTTGTAATCATTATTTGTTATCAACTCGAATGATGTTTTAATCAGCAATTGCATATCTTACTACCACTCAGTTGCAGAATAATAGCATAGAAATATCCAACTGTGGAGTTTCCAAAAATGATTTTACCACTGTGCCTGGCATTCCCGAAACAAACTTCGGACTGTCATTCAGGTTAATCTTACTGACGAAGTATTAATTAAAGCTGCAGAAATATGTCGGTTGCCACTAAAAAGACCATTCATTTAGGTGCGTGAAACTCAATGCGGAAGGATAATGCTCTGCATTAATGTGATGAAACGGTCAATAGCATGAATGTTGCCGCAACTACTGTGTATTCATTTCGATAAAGTTTTCATTTACATTCTAGAATATTTGAAGAGTATTTCTTACAAATAAAAATTCTGGAGAAACATCTAATTTCTGCTCTGTTTGACAAGATGTTTAAAATACGTTTGGCAATATTTTGTTGTGATAGAAACCAAATACGTTGTGATGATGAAAATCTACGTTATAGAAGGACATTTGGTACCTTTATCTGTTAATTTCGAAACGTCTTGCTTGAATGGATTGTGGAGGGCTCATTTTTACTAATACTTAGGTAGAGTTACACCTGACTGATAGAATTCAGTCTGCACCAAAGAAGGGACTGGACACATCACACTAGTTACTGACTAGTATCCAATCAAGGTATCCTATACATTCAGTCCTACAGGAGGTCGATCGCGAGTCCGAATAGCTCAGTGGTAACGTCTCTGACTTCTGGCAGCACTGGGTGACGCGGGTTTGAATCTTATGAGGGACATGAGTTCCTTCAAGGTTGTAGATACGCCTTGCTTACGAATGCCAGCTAGCACGAAACTTAGGTCCAAGTCTTCCTGCCGATTGCCTCCAACCATCTAATATCATCAAATCAATGAGAAACATGATGACGATCTACCTAGAATAGTGGCCACATTGCAAACCTGCATGATAGAATTCAGTCTGCACCAGAGAAAGGACTAGACGCATCACATTAGTTGCTAGTGTCCAATCAAAGAGCTACACTTCATTTGTCTGTGGTTATTAGGAGAAGTAGCAAGGACCATGTTGACTGAAAAATATGATATTTTGTAACCACTGTAATTCTGTCATACACTTACATACGTTTCATAAACATTCGAGCATTGAAATAATGTTTATATGAAAATTGGTTTATATACAATAATGTTTTGCAGCAAGAATGTACATAAACGAAGGTCGTTATGGAGTATCTCATGCAATGTAATCAGACTGTATACTGGTGTGATCTGCTAACAAATATATAAATACAGGATTTTCAAAAACATCAACAGAATATTGGAGCAGAAGACTCTGAATTTATGAGCTTATCTTATGTCTAAATCGATGTAGGTGACTGATTTGTGAGAATATCATACGTTTTGGGTTTCTGAGTGTATTATTTCTTAATAATAGCAGTCATGAGCTTGATCGCGTAGTATTTTCAGAGGAAAATGATTACATTATTATTATTCCCTAAGCTTCCAAGTGAAACATTGGCCTTCAACAGCAAATTTACATTTCATCCTGTTTTCTGAGGACCTCTTTATTTAGCTCCATGATTGTCAATAAATTCTTTCCTCCCTCTCACACTATCTTCTCCATGTCACCCTCGGATCCAGGCCCAACTTGTCGTTTCTCATTAGTGTTTCACCTGACTGCCTGGAGAGCAGTGTGAAATTGCAAGTGAACAGCTGACATCATGTGGCATCCACTAATATTTGTATTACATTTTTGAAGAGTGATTTCGACATCGAAAAGTACATTCCGCTTGTTTGACATGTAAATAGGCATAAATCCTTAACCCAGAATCAGATTTCTGTCAAAAGTTTCTTGTGGAGATCAGAGGAAGCCTTCGTGTTTTACATTGCTTATTACTTTACGTGTGGATATGTTTTGTGGTGTGGTGTGTAATGATGAGTAATTATGCCACTCATTCCTAGGCCAGCAACAAAGGAAGTAATTGTTTGTTGATAATGTGGTTCAAAGCAGCTGGCCTGACGAAAGCTGGATTGTAAGTTAGTATTTCGCATCACTCAATAATACCGAAAAGTACCATTTTCCATCAGCTTATATTTTGCCTCAGTTAGCTCCCATGTTTTTCTTTTAATCAGTCACAAATGTCTTCAAATCTTATTTATAATCGCGTATTTTAAAACCTTTCCAACATATCGCTTTGAGTCATCTTCAAAAATCGAAGAGAACACATCACGGTGGTTGATATTTTGCATTAAAACATACAGAAATTAATGATATGACTGTCCTCGAAGTTGCTATCACTAATTTCAGGTCTCTGCCTAACATCTTGGACTATCTTCAGTCTTTATTATCCTAGAAGTGCATCGAAGTGCTGGTGTTCTAGCTATACAAAACTTGGCTCGATCAGAAATATGACGACAATCTAATCTCATTGAATGGCTATAAAATTTTCCATCAGGACAGACATAGTTCAAAGAAAAATCATGGAGGAGAGGTAACCACTTTTATTAATACAAAGTAGTCTGCATCTGATCATGTATGTTTTAAGTTTTCCAATGTTAATATGGACTGTATCACTGTTAGGTGTCGTTCAAAGCACTTACGTAAACGTATATGTATATATAACCTATATTTATGTGACTACGGACTGCAGTTTTTCTGATACATATATCTTCTCAGACGAATTCACTGAATTTGCTGCTCTCAACTTTTGAATTTCCTTGTCAATAGTCTGTGAGGACTTTAATTCTTGCGATCACAGCTTTCTCATATCACCTGGTCAGGAGAACTTGGTCGAAATCATTACTCATCTGGAGAAAACCCTAGACTTGGTTTCCTCAAACGATCGCGACATATACGACGTGCGAAGGAGAGCTCCATCACTGAGTTCTGACCACTGCATTATTCGTATTTTACCGAAAGTGTATGGCAGGTAACACAGAAAGGCCTTTCTTCACCTAACAAAGAACATCAAAGAACGATCCTATTCACAAGTCACTATTCTAGCAATAGGATGTATGCTGCATGATACTGACTGGGACCTATTCGTTGATGAAGTACCAGATGTTGCTATCTCCAGTATCCACTCCTACCTCAAGTTCCGTTTTGATATTAGCTGTCCTACCGAAATACTGTTAACTAAAAATGCTTAGGAGAGAAAAAGATAACCTGTATAAATCACATGATAATGCAGGCGTTTGAACAATAAATTCCCTGATGAACTCCGAAATATAAAAACCAAGTGGGATTTATAATGAGACATTTCATCTTGTGAAACGTGTTCTGACATGGGGAAACGTTTTATTCAACTTACGAGCAGAAAACAAATTTCAGTTGATGCTTATCCTGTTGTAAATTCCCCAGATATATCTTTTATAATGCAACAAGCAAATATGACTGGACCTGATGTTTCTAGTCCCGTCAATGATCATTTCACTGGTTTTAATGAAAGGGATATGTTGAAATGTCTCACTCAAATCCTTAAATCCAGAAAAACAGCTAGGTTCCGGTGGTGTCCCAAGTATTTAGCTTCAAAAATGTGACAGTATTTTGTATTATCCTCTTACGCGAACCTTTGATGCATCATTTCACATGGATGCAGTACCTGTTGTCTGGATAGAAATAAAGACGGTGCCTGTACGAAAGTCATCTGGATTCGGCCTAAAGTTCAGACCTATCGCCATCTTGTCTCCACTTTTGAAAACTATAGAGAAACCATGTTCTTGGACCTTCTTTGAAGTCTTCCAATGACGCAAAGCAGTTTAATTACAAATGCAGTAGAAGCAGATTAGATGCAGCCATTGTGCTCTAGCAAAGTACTGTTTCAAGTCTTGATAAGTGTGAAGTTTTGACGAGCCGCCCATTTTAGACTACACTGTTGCTTTTCACGACTCTATTCCTAGTTCACTTTCACTAAGCATGCTGATTTCAGCAAACACTGAGACCTTGGTCACAAGGTGGCTGTCTTCTTATTTTTCGGGTAGAAATCAGCATACTATTTTGAATAGAAGGCGCTGCACTTCATTGCTAACGGAAACTGGTGTGCCTCAAAGCCCTATACTCTCTCCTTCTCTTTCTTCTTTCTTCTATTATGACCTTCGATATTTTTGCAAAGCTAACTAAATTAAATACACCGTTGATTCAACCATTTCTATGTCAGTAGTTTCAGCTTTCCATTGTTCTTATATGAATAGATAGTTATCTGAAGTTGACAAATAGTCTCACCTAAATGGTCTAAAACTGAATCCATCTAAACATCATATTATTGACTTCAGTTGTAGAGACGAACAAGACTTGTGTGGACTGATTCAGTCTCATGATCACCGTAATATTGACGGCACTGTGATGAGGTGTACCCTGAGTTTCTCTTTTCTTTTCGAATATCTGTTGGTCGTCTTATATCCTGTTAATTTTTAAGAAAATGTTTCGTCTGACTTATTACATAAAGAAGTTGTGACTTTCTGGCATCATAAATCAATTCACAAATCACTTCATATATTCTAACCATTCTTCTATATTGTTCCTCATTATTCTTCCCTGAACTTATCAAAAGTATTTTATCATATTGTCCAAGTAAATAAGTAGGGTTAGTGATGTGTCTTTGACTCAGTTAGCTGACATTATTGTCAATAGGCACTTAAGTACTTGCAAGCAGTTGGCTGAATTTATCTTGTCTGTTACCGAACGTTCATTCCCCTAATTCCCTACTTTTTCCTTGAATATCTCCGGGTAAAACCGGAAGAATCTTAATAAGGATTTAAGGTCGTACAGCTACGAAATATGAAAATTCTGCTACACCCTAATTAGCTGGGGTTCTGTGTGAAGAGATAGTCAGATGTCAAGAAAGAACTTATAAACTTTTTAAATCTGTAACTGAACTGCAAAGTATAAAGAAATATTATTATTATTGCATGTATTATCTTTATACTGTCTACTTATACTTCTTTATGTTTCCACCAAGATTCTGATTATAGTGGTTGCATAATTGATATTATTTTAAATTTTACATGTGTACGTATTTACAAAAGGAGCTCAACTGTTGCGTCGGTGGCACAGTGGTTAGGACTCACGCCAACCATGCACATGGTCCGGTGTTCGACCCCCTGCGGGCGCACACCCGATATCTACGGTCGGCCTTCAAAATTTGGGCTACCGATATCCATGTTGAAAATTCCATACCTGTACCTAAAAATACGGTGTAGCATCAAGCTGTAATCAAAAACAAAATTTAAAAAAATAAAAAAATGTATAAAAACACTGAAAATTTCATTCTGTACACTTACTACAGTTTGGAATAAAGTGAATATTACTATTGCTATTATTATTATTCAAGTGTAGAACTCGAAAACTGGGGAACATTGCAATTTCATAACTTAGATAACTTCATTTTGGTATTCAAAATGAAGTTATCTAAGTTATGAAATTGCAATGTTCCCCAGTTTTCGAGTTCTACACTTGAATAATAATAATAGCAATAGTAATATTCACTTTATTCCAAACTGTAGTAAGTGTACAGAATGAAATTTTCAGTGTTTTTATACATTTTTTTATTTTTTTAAATTTTGTTTTTGATTACAGCTTGATGCTACACCGTATTTTTAGGTACAGGTATGGAATTTTCAACATGGATATCGGTAGCCCAAATTTTGAAGGCCGACCGTAGATATCGGGTGTGCGCCCGCAGGGGGTCGAACACCGGACCATGTGCATGGTTGGCGTGAGTCCTAACCACTGTGCCACCGACGCAACAGTTGAGCTCCTTTTGTAAATACGTACACATGTAAAATTTAAAATAATATCAATTATGCAACCACTATAATCAGAATCTTGGTGGAAACATAAAGAAGTATAAGTAGACAGTATAAAGATAATACATGCAATAATAATAATATTTCTTTATACTTTGCAGTTCAGTTACAGATTTAAAAAGTTTATAAGTTCTTTCTTGACATCTGACTATCTCTTCACACAGAACCCCTGCTAATTAGGGTGTCGCAGAATTTTCATATTTCGTAGCTGTACGACCTTAAATCCTTATTAAGATTCTTCCTGTTTTACCCGGAGATATTCAAGGAAAAAGTAGGGAATTAGGGGAAAGAACGTTCGGTAACAGACAAGATAAATTCAGCCAACTGCTTGCAAGTACTTAAGTGCCTATTGACAATAATGTCAGCTAACTGAGTCAAAGACACATCACTAACCCTACTTATTTACTTAGACAATATGATAAAATACTTTTGATAAGTTCAGGGAAGAATAATGAGGAACAATATAGAAGAATGGTTAGAATATATGAAGTGATTTGTGAATTGATTTATGATGCCAGAAAGTCACAACTTCTTTATGTAATAAGTCAGACGAAACATTTTCTTAAAAATTAACAGGATATAAGACGACCAACAGATATTCGAAAAGAAAAGAGAAACTCAGGGTACACCTCATCACAGTGCCGTCAATATTACGGTGATCATGAGACTGAATCAGTCCACACAAGTCTTGTTCGTCTCTACAACTGAAGTCAATAATATGATGTTTAGATGGATTCAGTTTTAGACCATTTAGGTGAGACTATTTGTCAACTTCAGATAATTATCTATTCATATAAGAACAATGGAAAGCTGAAACTACTGACATAGAAATGGTTGAATCAACGGTGTATTTAATTTAGTTAGCTTTGCAAAAATATCGAAGGTCATAATAGAAGAAAGAAGAAAGAGAAGGAGAGAGTATAGGGCTTTGAGGCACACCAGTTTCCGTTAGCAATGAAGTGCAGCGCCTTCTATTCAAAATAGTATGCTGATTTCTACCCAAAAAATAAGAAGACAGCCACCTTGTGACCAAGGTCTCAGTGTTTGCTGAAATCAGCATGCTTAGTGAAAGTGAACTAGGAATAGAGTCGTGAAAAGCGACAGTGTAGTCTAAAATGGGCGGCTCGTCAAAACTTCACACTTATCAAGGCTTGAAACAGTACTTTGCTAGAGCACAATGGCTGCATCTAATCTGCTTTGACTGCATTTGTAAGCAAACTGTTTTGCGTCATTGGAAGACTTCAAAGAAGGTCCAAGAACATGGTTTCTCTATAGTTTTCAAAAGTGGAGACATGATGGCGATAGGTCTGAACTTTAGGCCGAATCCAGATGACTTTCCTTTAGGCAACACCTTCATTTCGATCCAGACAACAGGTACTGCATCCATGTGAAATGATGCATCAAAGGTTCGCGTAAGAGGATAATACAAAATACTGTCACATTTTTGAAGCTAAATACTTGGGACACCACCGGAACCTAGCTGTTTTTCTGAATTTAAGGATTTGAGTGAGACATTTCAACATATCCCTTTCATTAAAACCAGTGAAATGATCATTGACGGGACTAGAAACATCAGGTCCAGTCATATTTGCTTGTTGCATTATAAAAGATATATCTGGGGAATTTACAACAGGATAAGCATCAACTGAAATTTGTTTTCTGCTCGTAAGTTGAATAAAACGTTTCCCCATGTCAGAACACGTTTCACAAGATGAAATGTCTCATTATATATCCCACTTGGTTTTTATATTTCGGACTTCATCAGGGAATTTATTGTTCAAACGCCTGCATTATCATGTGATTTATACAGGTTATCTTTTTCTCTCCTAAGCATTTTCAGTTAACAGTATTTCGGTAGGACAGCTAATATCAAAACGGAACTTGAGGTAGGAGTGGATACTGGAGATAGCAACATCTGGTACTTCATCAACGAATAGGTCCCAGTCAGCATCATGCAGCATACATCCTATTGCTAGAATAGTGACTTGTGAATAGGATCGTTCTTTGATGTTCTTTGTTGGGTGAAGAAAGGCCTTTCTGTGTTACCTGCCATACACTTCCAGTAAAATACGAATAATGCAGTGGTCAGAACTCAGTGATGGAGCTCTCCTTCGCACGTAGTATATGTCGTGATCGTTTGAGGAAACCAAGACTAGGGTTTTCTCCAGATGAGTAATGATTTCGACCAAGTTCTCCTGACCAGGTGATATGAGAAAGCTGTGATCGCAAGAATTAAAGTCCTCACAGACTATTGACAAGGAAATTCAAAAGTTGAGAGCAGCAAATTCAGTGAATTCGTCTGAGAAGATATATGTATCAGAAAAACTGCAGTCCGTAGTCACATAAATATAGGTTATATATACATATACGTTTACGTAAGTGCTTTGAACGACACCTAACAGTGATACAGTCCATATTAACATTGGAAAACTTAAAACATACATGATCAGATGCAGACTACTTTGTATTAATAAAAGTGGTTACCTCTCCTCCATGATTTTTCTTTGAACTGTGTCTGTCCTGATGGAAAATTTTATAGCCATTCAATGAGATTAGATTGTCGTCATATTTCTGATAGAGCCAAGTTTTGTATAGCTAGAACATCAGCACTTCGATGCACATTCTAGGTTAATAAAGACTGAAGATAGTCCAAGATGTTAGGCAGAGCCCTGAAATTAGTGATAGCAACTTCGAGGACAGTCATATCATTAATTTCTGTATGTTTTAGTGCAAAAAATCAACCACCGTGATGTGTTCCCTTCGATTTTTGAAGATGACTCAAAGCGATATGTTGGAAAGGTTTTTAAAATACGCGATTATAAAGAAGATTTGAAGACATTTGTGACTGATTAAAAGAAAAACATGGGAGCAAACTGAGGCAAAATATAAGCTGATGGAAAGTGGTATTTTTCGGTATTATTGAGTGATGCGAAATACTAACTTACAATCCAGCTTTCGTCAGGCCAGCTGCTTTGAACCACATTATCAACAAACAATTACTTCCTTTGTTGCTGGCCTAGGAATGAGTGGCATAATTACTCATCATTACACACCACACCACAAAACATATCCACACGTAAAGTAATAAGCAATGTAAAACACGAAGGCTTCCTCTGATCTCCACAAGAAACTTTTGACAGAAATCTGATTCTGGGTTAAGGATTTATGCCTATTTACATGTCAAACAAGCGGAATGTACTTTTCGATTTCGAAATCACTCTTCAAAAATGTAATACAAATATTAGTGGATGCCACATGATGTCAGCTGTTCACTTGCAATTTTACACTGCTCTCCAGGAACTCAGGTGAAACACTAATGAGAAACGACAAGTTGGGCCTGGATCCGAGGGTGCCATGGAGAAGATAGTGTGAGAGGGAGGAAAGAATTTATTGACAATCATGGAGCTAAATAAAGAGGTCCTCAGAAAACAGGATGAAATGTAAATTTGCTGTTGAAGGCCAATGTTTCACTTGGAAACTTAGGGAATAATAATAATGTAATCATTTTCCTCTGAAAATAATAGGCGATCAAGCTCATGACTGCTATTATTAAGAAATAATACACTCAGAAACCCAAAACTTATGATATTCTCACAAATCAGTCACCTACATCGATTTAGACATAAGATAAGCTCATAAACTCAGAGTCATCTGCTCCAATATTCTGTTGATTGTTTTGGAAAATGCTGTATTTATATATTTGTTAGCAGATCACACCAGTATACAGTCTGATTACATTGCATGAGATACTCCATAACGACCTTCGTTTATGTACATTCTTGCTGCAAAACATTATTGTATATCAACCAATTTTCATATAAACATTATTTAAATGCTCGAATGTTTATGAAACGTATGTAAGTGTATGACAGAATTACAGTGGCTACAAAATATCATATTTTTCAGTCAACATATTCCTTTATACTTCTCCTAATAACCACAGAAAAATGAAGTGTAGCTCTTTGATTGGACACTAGCAACTAATGTGATGCGTCTATTCCTTTTTCTGGTGCAGACTGTATTCTATCATGCAGGTTTCCAATGTGGCCACTATTCTAAGTAGATCGTCATCATGTTTCTCATTGATTTGATGATATTAGATGGTTGGAGGCAATCGGCAGGAAGACGTGGACCTAAGTTTCGTGCTAGCTGGCATTCGTAAGCAAGGCGTATCTACAACCTTGAAGGAACCCATGTCCCTCATAAGATTCAAACCCGCGTCACCCAGTGCTGCCAGAAGTCAGAGACGTTACCACTGAGCTATTCGGACTCGCGATCGACCTCCTTTAAGATTGTATGTATACGATTCCTTGATTGGATACTAATCGGTAACTAGTGTGATGTGTCCAGTCTTTTCTTTGGTGGAGACTGAATTCTATCAGTCAGGTGTAACTTTACGTAAGTATTAGTAAACATGAGCCCTCCACAATCCATTCAAGCAGGACATTTCGAAATTAACAGATAAAGGTACCAAATGTCCTTCTATAAAGTAAATTTTCATCATCATAACGAATTTGGTTCCTATCACAACAAAATATTGCCATAGGTATTTTAAACATCTTGTCAAACAGAGCAGAAATTAGATGTTTCTCCAGAATTTTTATTTGTAAGAAATACTCTTCAATTATTCTAGAATGTTATTATTATTCTAGATGTTTCGGGCAACCAGTTGAATAAACTGATTTTCTTTGATTGGACACTAGCACATAGAGTGATATGTCTGGTGCTTTCTCTGGTGCAGACTGAATTCTATCAGTCAGGTTAACAATGTGGCCACCATTCTGGTAGCTCACCATCCTGTTTCACATTTATTTGATGATTTTAGGTGGTTGGAGGCGATCGGCAGGAATCCCTGCTTCACCAAGTTTTCGTGATAGTTGGCAGTCATCACCAAGGCGTATCTGCAACGTTGAAGGAATTCATGCCCCCTCTGAGATTCAAACCCGCATCACCCATCGCAACCGTCAGTCAGAGAAGTTACCACTGAGCTATTCGGCCTCGCAATTGAACTCTTGTAGTACTGTAGTCGAGAGTTTGATTGGATATTATTCAGTAACTATTGTGATGTGTCAGGTTTGCAATGTTGGCCGATTGCGTCCAACCATCTAAACCGATTTTCTGTTTATTGATTTTAGTCTCAATAGTCAACTTGCATGTAGCCGCCATCTCAAAAATTATACACATTCATACGACATGTTGAAAGCACCACACCATGTGTTCATATTCACTTCAATAATTACACATGAATATGCTTATGATACTGATTCATAAAAAGATAGATAATACGCGTTGTGGAATAAAAGATTTGGTGATTTATCCAGTCACAGTACCATTTGATAAAGTCTAACCAGTCTGATAACGTCATCAATTTCATGTACCTCTCTATTATGTAGAAAATTTATTTTGATTAAGTCTCACAGTGTTATACAGTTTTATGCAATAGGCAACAATATCAGATAATATTATGGAGTTATACTCCACCACAGTGCCCAAGTCATACTCGTATACATGTAACTATAGATGTAAATTTGAACGCACACACACAGAAAGATCTCTTGTGACGTCATTTGTAGAGCGAAATCAACATATCAAGACTGTTCACAAATGCATTCGTGGTCTCATATTTGTGCAACACTGTTGTATTTCATCCATTTGTATGATGTAATCTCACTGCCTTATGCCGGTGTACATTCCTCACATGAGCATTCTTCTATCATCTCGAAGTGTCAACTGTTTGTGATACAATATTGGATAAAGTATTAAAGCCGAATGCCTCAGAGAAGCCAAGTGAGAGCTATGGTCAACGATATTCAGTGTGTTCATTAGTAGTTAGACTATAATTTAAGTAAGAAATTACTGCATAACGAAACCAGAAGCTTTTGAGACTGATTTCTAATTACAGATTTTCCTCAAACAGAGTACTATCATTCCAATTTCGCCATATTCTCAATAACTCAAGAGTGTCATTTCAGAAGTGAAGGAATGTGAGAAACTGAAATGAGTTACTTATTGTCAGAATACGAAATCACCTCAAAGTGTACAATTCTCCCATCGTGGTTTCACGACAGCCTGTGTGAATAATATGTTTCAATTCAAGGAACGGATTTGATCATCTTATGTGAACACCTGGACAATCTGAAAACTATTAACAATACCGAGGAAGTGCAGATGTACTTGCACACAAAAATGGCTTTAATATGGATGATAGGTGATAGTGATTTCACAAGTTGGTGAAATTGTCTACAGCATACGATTTTGTTCAAACCAACTGACATGATAAAATTCACTTATGGTGTGGTGAGAGCTGGCTGCTAGCTAAATTTGGTAGACAGTAATTGACGTCAATGTTTATCTCCCCAATATTGGTGGTGAGAAAATGAGAACAAGGCTTTGCGTAGGCGGATACATTTAGCATATGGATGATCTGACACAGCCACAAAGAGATGCAAGGTTAACTTTCTGTGAGAAACAACCAATCAAAAGACTGTATTTTCTACTAACAATAATCTACAACAATGCACATTGAAATCTATAAATATGTGTTGATTTTCGTTAATAAACGGTCTGTTGCCTGGCCCTTGTCTTCTGTTGTTACAATGGGATGTGATAAGTGTGCACAAAAACTGTTCTTGACAAATAATACAGGTAGATATTTACTTTGGTGGAGGATTCAGTCGCCAGGAATGTGATTTGGGAATAATGCTTTAACAAGATTTAACAAATATAACAATGTCGTCACGTTGGCTTTTATGATAAATTACAGTTACAAACTCAAACACGTGAAGATCTTATTTAAAATCGCTTTTTGAAGCATTGAAATGAAACTAAAGATATTGTGAATTCATGACTTTACAACAGAAGTCAGCGTATACAACTACTTGTTTATTTATTCAGGTATCATCAAAGGTAGAAAATGACACAATATCAGCTACCGGTATTCTTGCTTACTTGGTGTAATCGAATAAATTGGCGAATATCATGAATAGTCCCAGAAAATTGAACAATTCCATGTAGATTATAAATATCTTCCGTCTTAATATTTCTTTTGTGCAATACTTTAACCATACTGTTGTGTAATATATTATCTGCAAATATCATAACACAAATTGCAAAGATTTGAAGTGAATATGAGGAATAAACATTTGGTCTGTTTTATTAAATGCAATCTCAGCACATATCTGAATGACGAGGCCCATACAAACTCAGTGGATTTCATTAGTGGACAGTTTCTCATGATAATGAAATATCGAAATTAAACATCACCTGATGTGCCTCATCAACAGTTACACCAACTGAGAAGTATTCTGCTGAGAACAAGTATTCACAAATAAACAGACATCACGAAAATCATGAAGCATACACTGTTTTCACAAGTTGAAAGTAATATCATCCATTCCACAAGATGTCTGTCAGCAACATTGCTGTTTGATCTCAATTTATTTCTTCCAGCATCTCCACAGTCATGTTGCGTTTCCTCTTCACTGACCTTCCTAATGACACAGGCACACACATTTTCTATGTTTCTTTGAAGACGTACATCAGCGCACTACTTATATCTAACTGTAATTAGCACATAGGACAATCCAGCTACAAATGTGGAGATCGGCTGAGTAAATATGGTCAACTAACAATGATGAGAACTATCAATGAGGATAATCACATAGATTACACATTGAAAAGTGTCAATACAACATCCTCAGGAAATATGTTTGGAACTCACGAGCATTACTCCACAACCAAGGAATATGGCGCCCAGTAGATTGTATGGAAACTAAAATTGGAAAGCAAACAAAATAAGAATTAGTGTGAAAATTTATGAATCGTTGGTTAGATACAAATGGCATAATGGAACTGTTTCGATTTGTAACTGAAATTATCCTTCGAAACTGAGATTCGAAGAAATGCCTGATTCCAACAAACAGTTAGTTAGTTTGGATTTAGTAGCTAGCAGAGATCGTTCGTCAAGTATTCCATCGAAGGGGGAACACAACTTCCCTTATTCAAATCACGGACTTTAATATATTCAGTTGAACGTTAGAAGTATACTTTAGTTTGCAAAGCGAACCCAGAGATGGTTTTATTTCTATCAAGTAAAATATCTTACATTATTGTTTATATTCTAGAATGGTCAAGCATTCAGTCTATTTTCAAAACGCAAGGAATGGCTAGAGAATTCGCTATTCACTAATTATGTAATGGGCGTGAACTCGTCAATATGCATTACGCAAATACTAGCAACACAATACTTAGCCAATTGCAAACTTTCCAGATATGTTTTCATACATGCGTATTTACACTTGGAAAATGTGCGGTAAGATTCGCAGTTCACATTAAACACTCACATGGTAGTAATCATATATAATGGAGAAGATGCTTCCTATGATGCAAAACACCGTAATCATTCCAAAGATCACATCATCTCCCTTCGGTGTTAACTGTTTTGATTTGAATCCAAGAAACACTGCTAGTGAAGCCATGGCAGCTGTTATAACGAACGAAATCAAGCTGTCTAATATGCCAGTTTGATAACACAATATACAATCAACGACAGTCCATGAAAGGATCTAGAAAACACAATCAAAAATAGATAGATTATAACTTGTTGTGCAGAAACATTCGACACTTCTGCTTTGTGTGTTCATGTCACATCGATAGCGGTCATTCACATTATGACATTTCATTACTGAAAGCATTTCTGAAGTCAGCGCATATTTGTTGGGAAATGTGATGTGCTAGTCATCATTGTAGTTGCATTCACTGAAGAGATCAGAGTGTTATCAAACTTCAGACCAGTAAGCATCGATGTGATCTGCAACGTACATGAATTTCCGATCATGGCTATCTGTCGATGTGGTCTCAATATCATGATGCTTTCTGCATCGTCACGTGTTGTCTTCATGTTTTTGTAAACAAATATCCACGTAACTGGCTAAATTTCTACGGTGCGCTTCATTTCAGAGGACAAATTATTGTTGTGGACATTGTCAGTTAATTTGGAAATATTTGTGATCTGTGAGGTGTTATACACCAGTTTCTTCTTCCAAATCGATTTCACTTCATACACTCAAGGTGATGCAGTTTTCCTGCAGCCAGTCTCTTCATTTCGCCTGAGAATTTCTTCAACGTTAATCACTCAGTATGATGTTTGTGTCTTCTGACAAGTCGATTACAAAGAACCAAGTTGGAATAGTAATGCCAAGGGCGTGATACACTAAAATAAGTTCACTATACTCTGATATGTCGAAAAAAATAATGTCTAAAGACTTTCGCTGAACCTTCTTTCATGTTGTTAATAAATATCAGTTGCACAGCAATGAGCTGAGTGGTGAATGATTTACAATTGAAACTCTCGAATCTGTTGATTTCAACTTCCCTTACACGAGATGTATACTGGCTAAATGAAGGTGTCCAACAACTGAAATCTACAAATTAACAATGAAAATTACAACTTTCTGTGAATTTTCATTTGCTTATCTACAATGAGATACTTTATGGAAATACGCTTTCACACGATGTCATTCAAGGACCCTGGATTTCAGTCTACATTTACAAGAGAATCATTCACGAAACAATTACATCAGTTCATAACTTACTGCCAATGCCATCATAATGATGTAAATTCGGTACTTCAGTCGTAATCTCAGAGTAAGTAGTACGCACAGGTTCATAATGAAACCAGAGATTCTGAAATGAATAATACAACGTGGCATCAATGTATTCATCAAAATCAATAGAAGATCAGTTTGTGCTCAGACAGCAAAGTCTGGTAAAACTCATTGTTCGTACATTGTTCACCAATCGGTGAAGTAACACGATCATTGTGATGGGATCCGTCCTTGGACATTTCAACATACATCACAGTCGAAACTTTATCAGAAACATAGTTTAAGTAAGAAAACGCTGTATGCCTTTCTACTCTAATGAGAAACTGTTAATTTCATTTCAACTTGTGATTTCATAAACAATGCGGTACTCAAATACGTCTCATATGCACAATTCTACAAACAGTAAGATTAACTAAAGATTTCCTAGCGAGAAATTAATATCATTGAAAGATATCTTGTTGAATTGAACAAATTCAAACACTTTCAGCTCAGCACGTTTGTCAAACAAATACGACTATGTATTTTGACACCCTATAACTAATCTGTTATTCTACGTAGAAAATGTATCCGCCGCATAACTGGCCATTATTGTAACGACAACAAATATTATACTTTATAAGTGTGAGAACCTGAGGAGTAATTATTGAAAAGCATTTTCTTCGTTCAGATATACTTTAATTCATGATATAGGAATATTTCACACCGTAATTGAGCAGTTTAATTTTGAAAAGTAGATGGAAATATATATGCACGTACTTACCCAAGGAAAACCTTCACAAGCACAATAGACAATGGCTCTGCTTTTCTTTCATTACTGACTATACTGAAATCGAAATGGATTAGTTGAAATGTTATCTCACTTGACAGTCTCCATTGCGTAGCCAGCTGTGAACCACATCATTAGCTTGTAATTCCTGGCTCCTTTGTAAATCTGAAAACGATTGACATAATTATTCATCATTGCACACCACAAAGAACATCAACACGCGAGACACTAAGTAATGTACTGTACGAATGAGTCTACAGATTACCATAGACACCCTTTGACGGAATCATTACTGTGACCTACACAAATATGCTCATTTACATGTGGATAAGGTGGAATTCATTATTTGGTCCGCGGATCACCCTTCAAATCTGATATACAAATATGAGTATATGACTCAACAGGCAAATTGTCTCCCACTAGTTTCACACAACGCGCCAGGCCCTGGAGTGTAAAGAGAATGGGCGCGGATGTTAGAGGGTTAAATGAAGATGGTGGGAGTATGAGATCAAAGCCAATGGGAAACCGTGGAGGCAACAAAAGTAAACTTGAGTAAACAAGTTGACATGGAATTGTGTGTTTGAAGGCTTATGTTCCACTTCGAACTTCAGAGAATAATAATAATTATCATCCGAATATTACACATGACCATGCCATACCATAATGTGAAATAAATTATCATTTCGAATATCAAAACATATGGTGATCGTACACAAAAGACAAGGTGATAAACTCACAGTCTCCTATTCCAATATACTGCTCAAGTATTCACACATGTGTCATTTATATAATTGTTGGGAGACCACGTCAATCAACACTCTGATAATACTGAATGATATACTCTTAAAAATGATCTTTATTCCTGCAGCAAAACATCAATGTAAACAAACCAATTTTTAATTTCAACATTATTCCAATGTTCTCCATGATAATATTTTCAATGTTTGTGCAACGTGTGTAAGTGTTTAAGAGAATTACAACGGGGTGCAAAATAACATATTTTTCAGTCAACATGATCCTTGCTACTTCTGATAATCACAATCATACTCAAGTGAAGTATCACTCTACACATGTATTAGTAACAAGGCGCCTACTGTAGTCCATTCACGCACCACGTTTCATTATGAAAGTATTAAGGAAACAGATTTCTTTCTTTTGCGTAGATTTTCATTTTCAAAACATGAATCTCTTGTTCGTCTGGTCAGAATGGATAGAAAGTGGATGTTTCACAATAAGTCATCATTCCTAACAATTAATCTTGTAAATTTGTAGGGTTAAAATAACATTTTCATTGAAATTAATATACAGGAGCTGCAAAAACATTCATTCGTTCCCTCATTACAACCGTCTCTGTATTCTGATTTCCTATCCTAAAGGACGTACAAAGTGGTTGCACCAATGCACCAGCATTACATAGCCCCGCTCAACACTACGGGGACCAGGGTAACTTTCTTACCATAGTTTCGTTTCACATTGTTGTTTAGTTTATTATTAGTATTATCATGATTATTACTGTTATTGATTATCCATACCATTGGGATTCAGGTAGAGACGTTTTGTAAGCACTTTATTGTATTCTCATTGGACTTTGTGCAGTTTTGTCCATTGAGATTGATTGGTCATTTTCTTGCACTTATTACGCAATCCGAATTCGTGTCCCTTTTTCCTAATATCCAGTTAGTCTTTCGCTTCTAGATTACATCTCAGGCTGTGTAAGTATCTAAAACAGTTCTTCTGAAGTGTGGGACTTGGATTAGTCAGCTTCCCTACGGTATCTTCGCGATACATCCTTTCTTTTTTCTTACATAGGCAAAATAACAATCTTCCCATGTTCACTAAATGATTATTGCTGTCAGTTGCCAACTCACTGTCGACGTCAACAAGAGAATTAATAGTAGATTGATTCCGTGGAATGAGTGCAAAAGCTTGACACATCATTTGTATTATATGTATTATGCTCCTGCGGAGCTGGTTACATGGACCGTTCGTCGAGATATATATCCTGCCACTTTCGAGAGCGCCACCCAGTTTGGTTTAGCAAAGGAGAGAGTACAGGTATTAATTCATCAATATAACAACAGATTGTAGATACTGACTGACCACGAAGCATCTGATACATCGCTAATTACAGTAGACAAAGTTTGACAAAGTTTACCGAAAAGGATACGAGTGCATTCGCCTTATATGGCATAGACCTTGGCAATACATAATGTAAAGCCAGAATCTTGAGTGTGTACAAAAACAATTTGCATGATCTCTTTCGTTACCATGGTCTAGATTTTACTATGTAATTCACATAACAACTTTGTTATCCTTCTTTATTCCATGTTACATTTTTGTTTTATTTTATTTCACTTTATGTTATCATATTCTAACATTTTATCTAGTCTACTGCTTGGACAACATTTCACTCACCCTCTGTCTCCACCGTATTACATTCACATATTCACATTTCCGAATGTACTTTAATTTATTTTCCGATCATCCATTTCTCATTTGTCTGTTGAGCTTTAGGTTGACCTCTATTTAGTGATTTAGTTATTCATTCATTTATGTAATCAACTGTGAATCATAATCCTACACCAACATTATCGCACTTTAGTATTTCCACTCACTGTCAAACTTAAACACACCCTACGACACAAAATAAAATTGATTGTTATTACCTATGGTAATTCATAAATGCGATAGTACAATAATGAAGGTGAAACAGTTGAAAAGGGGATTTTCTTCACTGAACCCGTTGTTCTTCAGATATATATTCTCCAGTCACCTTCAACTTCATTAAGAAGTGTAGTGAGATGACAAGCCGGTATAGCAAACAAAGTGCAGAAATTTTTTGATTCAAATATATTCAGCTATATACACAGACAATATCGGTTTTCCAATTAGTGCCACTGACTGGTTGTTGTTTATTAGCTCACATTTGTCACGAAGCATACAGATTAGTGGAATACAGATTTAACCATACGCAAATGAATCTCATTTGCTTTTGAAACAATTCTAATCCTGCAAGTGGACATCAATCTACAACATGCTATATATATGATAGTGTGCCACATCGCGATTTGAGGGGGAACTTGGCTTACAGTTCTGAGGACGTCGAACTGTCTTGAGAAGAGTGCAGACATCTGATGCACAAATCCAGAATTCATATGCCCGACTAAGAGCTACACCAACTGAGAATCATTTTGCAGAGAATAAGTATTCAGAAACTAACGGACATCCCGTAAATCATGAAGCCTACACTGGTTCCATAAATTGAAAATAATATCCATTCTCCGAAATACCTTTTTCATTCTTTAAAGATGTTAATCAAAACACTACTTATATCTTCCTACAATCTGCACGAAATACAATTCGGCTGAAAATGTATCGATCAACTGAGTGACTACTGTCAATTGAGAACTATCAATAAGCCTAACTAAATAGATTACACATTGAACAGTGTCAATATAACAACTTCAGGAAATATGTCCGCAACCGAAGAATAGGCCAGGTAATATACTGTGTATTACTACTATTATTATTCCCTTGGGTTCCTAGTGGAACATAGGGCTTCAACTGCACGCCTCCACTTGCTTCTGTCTTCTGCTGTACTTTTCACCTGCATCCATGTTATTCCATACTGTTTCAACTCCTCTTCACACGATCTCCTCCATGTCATCCTTGGACGTCTCACTCGCCGCTACCCTTTCGGGTTCCACTCGAGCTATGGCCTGACGTGCGATGTCACCCAGCGGCCTCCTCAGGGAGTGTCCAATCCGTCTCCTGCATATTTGTTGGGCGATTGTTTCTTTTTGTTCCCACAGTTTCTTGCTGGTGATTCTTTCCGGCCATCTGATCTTCAGTAGTATAGAGCGAAGACAGCTTTTGTTGATAGAGGTCTGCAACAGGCTGTTGGCCGCTAAGTTTCTGATCCATCCGTATAGAAGAATTGACTGACTTGACGTTTGTATTGAAAATCCGAATTTTGTTGTTGATGGTGAGGAGTGACGAAGATTTCCAGATTGGTTTCAGGTTGATGAATGTGTTTCTCGCCTTCCCGATTCTCGATTTGACATCCTCGTCCGTTCCACCTGCCTGTAGTTAGGACAATGCTCCCTAGATAAGTGAATGAAGTAGGCTCTTTCAAATCCTTCCCGTTAATGGTGATTGGCGCTGGATGTTGCTGCTGCTGTTGTTGTTGTTGTTGTTGTTGTTGGTTGGTTATTTTCATAACCTCCGTCTTGTCTATGTTCACCTGGAGTCCTGTATTCTCCAGCTGCTTCTTCCTCCAGTTTGTCGGTTTTCGCTTGTAAGTCTTCTAATTGTGTGACATCAAACATAAATAATCCAAGGGCGAAATTCAGGTCTTCTAGGTTCTTCACGTCGGTCCAGGATATCCCAGTCTCCTCGTTTCCCACTGTCTGGCGAATAATCCAGTCTACCGCAATTAGCAATATCATTAGTGATAATAAGCACCCTTGTCTGACTCCTGTGTTTACTCCAAACGCCTCGCTGAGTTTTCCGTTGTGGATCACTTGACATGTGCCGTTGTCGTACAGCTGTTGAATAAGGTTGATGAATATTTGTGGTACGCCGTAGTACTCCAGTAGTTTCCAAAATACTTCGCGGTCAACGCTGTCGAAGGCCTTCTCAAAGTCTATAAAGTTGAGGTAGAGATTTGATTGCCATTCCACGCTTTGTTCGATGATGATGCGTAGAGTTGCGAATTGGTCAGAACATGATTTAAAGCAATTAGTTCCCTTTATGAATTTCGACAACACAATAAGAAGACGTAGTTTATCTGAAACGTGTAATGTATTGGCGCAACACATTTCGGACATTCTGATCACACACATACTTGTCATACACAGTTTTTATATAATGCAAGAAGGCATGAATAATTACAATACAGGTCTGATTGTATACAGGTCAAGGTCACAAATAATGGGTAGGGAGACACAAAAGGTGTGGGTAAGAAAAGATAAAAGGAGAAAAAACAAGGCAAAGAAGGGGTTGAAAATATTAGGAAGTAAATTAGTCCTTGGTTCTAAATTGAATTACCAAGGCAGGTTTAAGGTGATAACAAATAATTTTTGGACACATAAGACAGGTTTAAGTCTTTTTATGGCTAAGGCTTCAATGAATTTAAGTATGTGGCCCAACCTCGTTTTATATATCGGCTTAAAGGCACTTTTGAAATCAACCTTATGACCCGTCTCTATAATATGCTTGGCTATAGATGATGTTGGACATCTATTTCCGGGTTCAGTTGTGTCTGGTGATTTCATTTGTTGCTGCAGCCATTTTGGAATGTGTTCTGTAGCCCTAACTTGCAGAGACCGATGGGTCCTCCCTATGTACGTGTCTCCAAACATACATGTAAATTGATAAACACAGTGGGATGTGACACTATCGTTTGGATGATGTGAGGGTTTACAGAACAGCATAGTCCTCGTTTTCTCTATGAAGATAAGTTTAGCTTCATAACAGGTTCTATTGATTGCGGCCTTTAGTCTTTGTCTAGTGACTAGACTTTGTTGATCACCTCTGAACGGTAAGGATATGTAAACATCCTTTTTGGGAGCTGATTGCATTGGTTAAGATCTATGCTTGACACTTCCGTAACGTCTAATAAATCTCAGTGGGTAATTGTTGTCTAACAATATTTCAGTGAGGTGTTGTCTTTCTTCTTCAATTGTATCGGAAGTACATATACGGTGAATGCGCTTAAACAAACATTTAACCAACGCCTTCTTATACTGTAGTAGACAGAAACTATGATAATTTAGGTACTGTCTCGTCCATGTGGACTTTCTGTAGACAGATCGTTTTAATGACCCATCTTCTCGGCGGGTTATTAGTACATCTAAAAATGGCAGGCATCCATTATACTCTTTAACGTATGTTAAAGATATACTGTTTTGTGCTCTATTGATCCGGTTCAGGATTTCTACGGCGTCTGTCGGTTTATCACAAATGACTATTATGTCATCTACATATCTTTTGTAAAAATAAACTTTTCCAATTTCTTTATCCACAAGGTTCTCAACCCTTCTTTGCCTTGCTTTTTTCTCCTTTTATCTTTCTTACCCACACCTTTTGTGTCTCCCTACCCATTATTTGTGACCTTGACCTGTATACAATCTGACCTGTATTGTAATTATTCATGCCTTCTTGCATTATATAAAAACTGTGTATGACAAGTATGTGTGTGATCAGAATGTCCGAAATGTGTTGCGCCAATACATTACACGTTTCAGATAAACTACGTCTTCTTATTGTGTTGTCGAAAAACATGATTTGCCTTTCCTGAACCCAGCTTGTTCTGGTTGGAGTTCTGCATCCAGTGCGTCCTTTATTCTCTCCTGGATGATGCGACTTAGGATTTTACTTGGCACCGACAGGAGCATGATTCATCAACAGTTCTTGCAGAGTCCTAAATCGCCCTTCTTTGGTAGTTTCACGAGGTAACCTTTCCTCCAGTCAGTAGGCACCTTTCCCTCTTTCCAGACCTTTTGCAATAATGGAGTCAGCATATCTGCTGTCGTCTCTCGGTCCACTTTCAGTGCTTCAAGGGGTATTTTATCTGGTCTAGCTGCTTTTCCAGCTTTCAGAAGCTTGATTGCACTCAAGACTTCAGCTTTCGTTGGAGGATGGGTGTCAACTTGCAGTTGTGTACGTGCTGTTGTTGGTATTTCTGGACGGGTTGTAGGTGGTGGTCGGTTCAAGAGTCCTTTGAAGTGGTCCGCCAATTGTTTAATCTGTCTTTCTTCTTTGGTAATTGGGTTCCCTTGACTGTCTTTTATAGGTTTCACTTGTGTTGATCTCTTCCCGGATAGAGACTTGGTTATCTGATATAGTGTCCTCAGGTCCCTTTTGTCTGCTGTCTTCTCAGCTTCAGTAGCCAGGTTATCGTAGAATTGTCTTTTGTCCTTCCTAGCACTCTTCTTCACTTCTTTGTCCAGTGCTGTGTAAGTTGAGCTCAGCGTCTCTTTCTCTTGTCCGTCTTTGCATTGAATCATTTTCTCTTTCACCATTCTCCTCTCCTCTATTAGCTTCCAAGTATCCGTTGAGAGCCATTCCTTATAATGTCTCTTCTTTCTTCCTAGAAACGGTTGAACACAATTCGTTGAAAATTACCTTCAGAGAGTTCCAATGGTCTTCCACTGGTGATTCCTCAGTGGTGCCAGGTAGTATTTCTTGCTTTGCTCTGACAGTTGCAGTGAAAATGTCCTGTGTGATTGTGTCCATCAGTTTTTGCGTGTTGAACCTGCATTTTGGCCTATCCCCAGGTATCCTCGAGGCTTTTAGCTTCACCTTGAAAGTCCCTTGTACTAGATAGTGGTCTGAACCCACATCTGCTCCTCTCCTCGATCTTGTGTCCAGTAGGCTCCGTCTCCAATTCCTTGAGATTGAAATGAAGTCTATCTGGTTTTTGATGTGTCCATCTTGTGAAATCCATGTTGCCTTGTGTATATCCTTGTGTTTGAACACACTGCCACCAATCACCAAATCATTGAAGGCGCAGAAGTCTGAGAAGAGTTCACCATTGTCGTTCATTTCACCAAGGGCCTCACGACCCATGTTGAATTCTCTTCCTGTATTGTCTCCTCCCAGCTTCGCATTCATATCACCCATCAGGATTTTGATATCGCCATTTGGGACGTTGTCCATTACTGTTTGTAGTTGTCTGTCTGTCCTCCTACTTCTTTTGTTCTGAGACGTTTGTAGGCGCATAGCATTGTAGATATGTGCTGAAAATTCCACACTGTACAACTAGTACTGTTTCTGGAATAAAGCAAATTATTATTATTATTATTGAATGATTGTAACCTCCCTTCCTTTTGAGTTGAACCTAGCTGTCATTATCCTAGAGGAGATTGGTTCCCACTGCATGAGAGCTTTGGCTGCTGTTGGTGAAATCATGATGGCCACTCCCTCTGTGTGCTCGTGGTTGTCCTCTGGGTGACCGGAATAGATTACTGTCTCGCCAGTTGATAGTTGGCACCTTCCACATCCGTTCCATCTGCTCCCGCAGACTCCCAACACTCCTATTCCATATCTTCTCACTTCTGCGACTACCTGAACAGCCTCCCAAGTTTCGTACATTGTACGAATATTCACGTTTCCATCCATATTTTCGCTTTCATCGAAAGGAGGCACATCGGCTGACTGGCTTTCCCGAAGGCTTTCACCAGCCTGCGTCATTTCACTCCCCCGATTCCAGCGAACAATAAGGTTATTGTTGATATTTTTAGTATATTTATGCGTTGAAGTTTCTGCAGTAATTTGGTTAAGTTTTGGGGGTGGAGTTCGCTAGCACCACGCCCCAGCTCTCCCTCTTTATCCGGGCTTGGGACCGGCTAGAAAACCTGCGAGCTAGTAATTTAGGCGAGGTTGATATATTATGTGGGAACTGTAATTAGAAAACAAACAAGATAAAATTTATTTAAGGTGGGTTAAATACAAACAGCATTCATTTGTGGAGTGTTTTGGTTTACAGATCAATTTATCTTTCTCAACTGTTACGCAATAATTCTTATCCCTGAACTCTCTCTCGTCTTTTATTTAATGAACCGCATTATTTCAAATAACTGTGACTAATATTTCATTGTAAATGTAAAGCTTTATTGGAGTTTACCGAAAATGTTTATTAGCCTAAGTCGTTTTCTAAAGTTTCTATTGGTTTATCATCTAATCAACGTCACTTCGTTACTGTGCATGACACGAATAGTAGCAACACAATACACAGCCTATTACAAAAGTTCCACATAACTCCCGTATAAAATAAGTTTATTTTAATTATCACACACTGATGCAGTATTAAAAAATGTATGGTTTTACAAGTATCAATCATTGCTCATAATCATTTCTCACATGACTATGAGCAATGATTTATGCTTGAAATGTCATCCATTTGTGAATAATACGTCGTCGCATGATATTCAAATTAAAGTTATCTAAGTTATGAAATTACAATCTTCTTCAGTTCTCGAGTTCTACACTTACAATAATGATCACAGAGAAATTCTGATAGAAGAGTATTTATAATGAAATCATGCGGCGAAATGCTTACTTCCCATTGAACACTCACATGGCATTAATCAAATATAAAGCAGAAGATACTTACGATGATGAGAAATGCGGTAAATATTGCAGAAAGCACGTTGTCTCCTCTCCGTGTCAATTGTTTTGATTTGAATCCGATAAAGATTGCTAGTCAAGCCGTGACAGCCGTTGAAGCGCAAGAAATCAAGCTGTATGATAGACTGATTTGATAAACCCGCTTAGACAGAAACATTTCAATAACTGAAAACTTACTCATGATATGAAATCGGTATTTCAGCCGGAATCTCAGAGTAATTGTTTTGCATATATTCATAACGACATCAACGATTCTGGAATGAACAGTCGAAATGCAGCATCAATGTATTCATTGAAACCATCCAAAAATTCAGTTTATGCTCAAACTTCTAAAACCGACAAAATTTGTTGCTATTATGCTTTTCAGTAGTCGGTGAAATGATATTATCACTATGACAGAATCCCGTATCATGACATTTCAGCATATATCATAGTCTCGAATTGCACAGCAGTATGCTTGAATCAGAAAAAACTGTTGGAAGGGACAAATAGTTATATTCAATAGCTTAAATTTCTGATCTAGTAGCGAGTGATGCATGGTTCATTTGTATTTGTGATTTCACAAATAATACTGCACTCAAATACGTCAGATATCCGCTATGATGAAGTAAACCATTTCTAGGAAGAAATTATTAGTATGTAGACGGCTACCCTATTAAAAGACAATTTCACATTATTTAAAATTCAAACCAATTTCACCCAATATATTATGAACTTATGTAATGAATATCAGAATAACAGGTTGAATAAGTAATATTCGGAACCCATTAAAATACCAATGATCTCGTGATTTATGAAGTACTATGATCATCGCTCTTGTCACTTCAGTGGTTTCAAATTTGGACGACTCAACTGAAAATGCACCGAAGGCATTTTGAAACTGATGATCCCTCTATATTACTCAACAGAAAACTGCTGTCTACCCCTCACTTCACCAGTTGAAATCGAGCATTGTATCTTTTCAAAGAAACAGAGGGAAACACATATGCCAGTACTCACCTGCATACAATCTGGAAAATTCAGACGGGTAATGGCACTTCCTTTCTATCAGTGAGTTATAAGTGAGTGAAGCGAAATGCTAATTTACAATTCAGCTTTCGTCAGATCAGATGCTTTGAACCATATCACTAGCGAACAATTCTTTCCTGTGTTGCTGGTCTACATTACATTTCACACCACAAAAGTGTCTGCACGTAGAATATTAAGGACTGTAAAACACGAAGTCTTCCTCTGATCTCCACAGGAATGCTTTGAAAGAAACCTGATGCTGAAATGAGGATTTATGCTCACTTACGTGTCAAACAAGCCTAATATACTTTACGGTCTCGAAATCACTCTTCAAAAATGTAATAAAAATATTAGTGGATGCCACATGATGTCAGTTGTCCACTTCTAGTTTCCCACTGCTCTCCAGGCCGTCCAGCGAAACACTACTGGAGAATGGCGAGTTAGGCCTTGATTCGAGGGTGACATGGAGAAGATAGTATGAGAAGGAGGTAAGAGTTTATTGACAATCATGTAGCTAAATAAAGAGGACTTCAGAAACCAGGATCAAATGTAAATTTTCTGTTGAAGGCCAATGTTTCACTTGGAAACTCAAGGAATAATCATGTAATAATTTTCCTCTAAAATATTTAAATATATATATAAATAAATATATGTGGTTACATTACTGATTGCTATTATTAAGAAATAATACACTCTGAAACCTAATACACATGATATTCTCACAAATCAGTCACCTACATATCCATTTAGACATAAGAAAAGCCCATAAATTCAAAGTATTCTGATCCAATATTCTGTTGATGTTTTTGAAAATCCTGTAGTTATATATTTGTTAGCAGATCACATCAGTATGCCATCGGCTTACATTGCATGAGGTACTCCATAACGACCTTCCTTTATGTACATTCTTGCTGCAAAATATTACTGTATATCAACCTATTTTCAAATAATCATTGTTACAATTCTCGTATATTTATGATAATATCATTTCACCGACTACTGGAAAGCATAATAGCAATATACTTTGTCGGTTTTAGAAGTTTGAGCATAGACTGAATTTTTGGGTGGTTTCAATAAATGCACTGATGCTGCATGTCGAATGTTCATTCAAGAATCATCCGCAAATGCATCTCTTTTGCTTTTGAAACAATTCCATCCTTGCAACTGGACATCAATCTACAACATGCTAATATATATGATAGTGTGCCATATTCGATTTGAAGATGAGCTTGGTTTACAGTTCCGAGGACGTCGAACTGTCTTGAGAAGTGTGCAGACATCTGATGCACAAATCCAGAATACATCTCATGATGCCATGCTCACTGGCCAAATCCACATCTGAACGGTGTGGCACATTAGCTCTTCCCCATTCTCACTGGATATTCTCGCTAGTAATTATACGTTGTTATGGAAACAATATTCATTTAAACATTATTTAAATGCTCGAGTGTTTCTGAAACACGAATTCGAAAGCAGTTCATGCACTCACTCACACTACCGTGGCAACAATAATGTCCTCAAATTAATTTTGTTTTATTTCATTTAGTTTATTATTAGCATTGTCAAAATTCTTAGTGTTTATAACGATTACCTTGTAATGTAGATACACTTTTTTTATGAACAATTTACACCAATTCTACTAGGCTTCGTCCAGTCAGATTGATGATCATTTTTATCATACTCATGATGATATTTTACATTCCATCACTTCACTTTCCATATTTGGCCACCATTCTAGGTAGATCGCTATCATGTTTCGCATTGATTTGATGATATTCGATGGTTGGAGGCAATCGGCAGGAAGACGTGGACCTGAGTTTCGTGCTAGCTGGCATTCGTAAGCAAGGCGTATCTACAACCTTGAAGGAACTCATGTCTCTCATAAGATTCAAACCCGCGTCACCCAGTGCTGTCAGAAGTCAGAGACGTTACCACTGAGCTATTCGGACTCGCGATCGACCTCGTGTAGCACTGAATGTACAGGATACTTTGATTGGACACTAGTAAGTAACTAGTGTGATGTGTCCAGTCCCTTCTTTCATGCAGACTGAATTCTATCATTCGGGTTTAGAAATAAAAGTAACAAGTTTCCTTCTTTGAAGTATATTATCATCATCAGAACATATTTTGTTTCTATCACAACAAAATAGTTGTCAAACGTATTTTAGAAATCTTGTCAAACAGGGCAGAATTTAGATGTTTCCCGAGAATTTTTATTTCTAAGAAATACTCTTCAAGTATTCTAGAATGTAGATGAAAACCACATCGAAATGAATACACAGTAGTTGCGGCAGTATTCATGCTATTGACCGTTTCATCACATTAATGCAGAGGATTATCCTTCCGCAGTGAGTTTCACGCACCTAAATGAATGGTCTTTTTAGTGGCAATCGACATATTTCTGCAGCTTTAATCAATACTTCATCAGTAAGATTAACCTGAATGACAGTCCAAACTTTTTTTCGGGAATGCCGGGCACAGTGGTAAGATCATTTTTGGAAACTCCACAATTGGATATTTCTATGCTAATATTCTCCAACTGAATGGTAGTAGGATATGCAATTGCGAATAAAACATCGTTCGAGGTGATAACAAATAATGATTAAAAATGTCAAGTGTCTGTGAATCATTAATGCACTCAATGCAAAAGTGAATGCATAAAATGATTCCTGTCGTGCTTGTAAAAAAATGAGTCGTATGTAATTTGTCTGTCATTACAAACATCTCTGTATTCATCTACGGCAGGCTGTCCACACACCAGTTCAAAAGCACTTCATACACTCACTCACTCACACTACCGTGGCCACTGTAATGTTCTCAAATTAATTTTGTTTCATTTCATTTAGTTTATAATTAGCATTGTCAACATTCTTATTGTTTTTATCGATTACCTTGTGATTCAGATGCAGTTTTTTTATAAACACTTTGCCCAAATTCCACTAGGCTTTGTCCATTTGGATTGATTAATCAGTTTTCACACTCATGATGTAATTTCATATTCCGTCACTTCACCTTCCCCATTTCCAGCACGTCTGCCGCTTCTGGGTTGCACCTCACAATATGCAACTATCTAGAAACGTTTTCGTCGTAAAATGCTTGGATTAACCGTTTTGTCCAGGAAAATCTCGTGTTTCGTACGCTCTCCTAACATGAGTGAAAATGATAACGGTCATTTCAAATGCAGTTTTGTGATTATTGCTGTCAATTGCCTAGTCGGAATGTAATCCCTGTCAACATATATAAGGGAGTTATCAGTACACTGCCATTCTGAAATAGGTTAAAAGTATTTGATACAAATTTTTACTGAGGTTTTTCGTTAATAAAGTAAATAATTAGAGACGATGAAATCGAGAAAGAATAGAGATTTATATGTGAATCCACAACCTACTTACATGTTGTCAGCAGTTAGTAGGCAGTTTTTGCAGGTGAGACATTCCCGTAGATGCATGATAATTTATGCATTCTTAACCTGTAGACAATTTGGTAATAATATAAGTGAGGTTAGGCAACTTAAACCATGACATGAATCTCAGTAGCCATATATTCAGAGGATTTTTCACGAGACCACCTGTCTGTTTTTCTGCATGAGGATGTTTGGCACTTTCTACTGAATCATTTCACTGAAAACATCGCATGGAGACGTATATTCTTTGTCAACCTTAGACGTCATACAGAGAGATTACAAGGTGAAATAGTACAAATTCTAGAAACCTCGGATTTGCATGTGGACAGACAAGCCTACAGACAGTATGAATTTTTGAAATGACACCGTTAACCCATTGTTGAAATTTATCTCACTTTCGTCACAGATGAGATGGATTGGCAGAATATAACTGACATCACGCGACTGGATCTCACTTGTCCTTGAAACACCTACACAACATGTTGATTTATATGATAGTGTGCCACAGTCGGTTTTCAGGAAGAGGCTGACTTGCAGTTCTGCTCACGTAAACATTCATAAGGAGGTGTGCGGCAGTCTCATTTATGCAGCCAGTATTGATTGATTTATGGTCGTTAGCACACTGGTAGCCGTTCTCCATCATCACTCGCTACTCGAAATAACGACTACAGGATGGTGTACAGTTCTGTGTAATTATTATTTGGATGAATTTTCAAGCACAACTCATAAATCACCTTCAAATCACCTCATTATGATCGTGTCACAGTATCAGTTTCATTTGATAGAGTCTTCGCTTCAATGACAACGGGCTTATATGGTGTAGTTCAAATAGCTTTACAGATACGATATTTTTTCGAATGATGTCATACAGCCATCTTAGATTCTGCAAGAATCCCATTCGCAGTGCTTCAGAAATACGATGAATCCAGCAGACAAAGTTATCTGCATGCTAAGCTCTAGCGATTCAATACGTGTCTTAAACGTCAGTTCTCCGACTGTGTATTGAGATATTAGGGCAAGAAGTAAATATGTAGTGGACAAATTGTTTGAAAATCCCTCTTGGACAATCCATTATTTGTGCTTACTTACAAGTTTCAATTAACTCAGTAATCGTTACGCGTTTTCCACCTAGACTACGCAGCATTAATTTGACAGTTGTATACCACATATTGATTTCTACCTTTACTAATTAGCCTTTACGCTTGTTTAATGTTTAATTGTAATACTTCTTTGCCAGTGAGTACATTGACAATCTATTGTTGGGTGGTATGAATTTTTTCGAGTGACTCTGAACTGTCTGCAGGAAGCATTCGTGTGTGTTTCTTGTAGACGAAGGTTTTGATTCCACCTTCTTGGGAATATTCTTCTCGATTCTAAGATGCCTTTCAAAGCGAAACTTTGATTAGGCGATTTCATCTTACAATACGTGTTTTGTATTTCTAAAGATATATTGCCTGTATAGCTGCCTCACAACACTGTTTAGATAAATCTGAATTTCACTGTTATTATTGTTTGGTGGAAGCGCCAAAGTATTGAAAATTGATCGTATTTTCCCAGCTTTTGGAACTTTTTGTGATAGCGAGCGTCTCAACGAAGTTTCGTCGATTGTACGGTAAAACGTAGAGATAACCGAATAGATTTGATCGTTATGAAAAATAAGCACACGAAGCAGACATGTGGTGATACCAGGTGTGGTTAATATACCCTAATTAATACCGAAAGACATTTGCGAAGATGTACAGACATACCTGTGTCATCTTGCTCTGAGTAAGGATAGCTGACGCTAACTTCAACACATCGATGCTGTCCTGCCGACCACCATTTCTAACTCAACTTATATTTCAATTGATATGAAATCAGCCACTCAGAAACTCAAAACGTATGTTATTTACCATTCCATGAAATACTCGAGAATGACTTCTGTTTATTTAGATCTCATTTGAAAATTACTCTTGTGAAATGATCAACGCCCAACTTCAACGCACAAATATATGCAAAATTCCGAAAATGCAAACAATAACCTTATTTTTCGCTGGAATCGGGGGAGTGAAATGACGCAGGCTGGTGAAAGCCTTCGGGAAGCCAGTCAGCCGATGTGCCTTCTTTCGATGAAAGCAAAAATAAGGATGGGGACGTGGAATGTTCGTACAATGTACGAAGCTGGGAAGGCTGCTCAGGTAGCCGCAGAAATGAGGAGATATAAAATAGAAGTGTTGGGAATCTGCGAGAGCAGATGGAACGGATGTGGAAGGAGCCAACTATCAACTGGAGAGACAATAATCTACTCCAGTCACCCAGAGGACGATCACGAGCACATCGAGGGAGTAGCCATCATGATGTCACCAACAGCGGCTAAAGCTCTCATGCAGTGGGAACCAATCTCCTCCAGGATAATGACAGCCAGGTTCAACTCAAAAGGAAAAAAGGTTACAATCATTCAGTGCTACGCGCCTACAAACGCCTCAGAACATGAGAAGAAGGAGGATTTCTACAGTCAACTACAAACAGTAATGGACAACGTCCCAAAGAGCGATATCAAAATCCTGATGGGCGACATGAATGCGAAACTGGGAGGAGACAATACAGGAAGAGAACTCACCATGGGTCGTGAGGCCCTCGGTGAAATGAACGAAAATGGCGAACTCTTCTCAGACTTCTGCGCCTTCAATGATTTGGTGATTGGTGGCAGTGTGTTCAAACACAGGGATATACACAAGGCAACATGGATTTCACCAGATGGACACACCAAAAACCAGATAGACTTCATTTCAATCTCAAGGAAATGGAGACGGAGCCTACTGGACACAAGATCGAGGAGAGGAGCAGATGTGGGTTCAGACCACTATCTAGTACAAGGGACTTTCAAGGTGAAGCTGAAAGCCTCGAGGATACCTAGGGATAGGCCACAATGCAAGTTCAACACTCACAAACTGAAGAACACAATCACACAGGACATTTTCACTGCAACTGTCGGAGCAAAGCAGGAAACACTACGTGGCACCACTGAGGAATCATCCGTGGAAGACCATTGGAACTCTATGAAGGTAATTTTCAACGAAACGTGTTCAACGGTTTTAGGAAGAAAGAAGAAACAAGACAAGGAATGGCTCTCAACAGACACTTGGAAGCTAATAGAGGAGAGGAGAAAGGTGAAAGAGAAAATAATTCAATGCAAAGATGGACAAGAGAAAGAGACGCTGAACTCAACTTACACAGCACTGGACAAAGAAGTGAAGAAGAGTCCCAGGAAGGACAAAAGACAATTCTACGACAACCTGGCTACTGAAGCTGAGAAGGCAGCAGGCAAAAGGGACCTGGGGACACTATATCAGATAACCAAGTCTCTATCCGGGAAGAGATCAACACAAGTGAAACCTATAAAAGACAGCCAAGGGAACCCAATTACCAAAGAAGAAAGACAGATTAAACAATGGGCGGACCACTTCAAAGGACTCTTGAATCGACCACCACCTACAACCCGTCCAGTAATACCAATAACAGCACGTACACAACTGCAAGTTGACACCAATCCTCCAACGAAAGCTGAAGTCATGAATGCAATCAAGCTTCTGAAAGCTGGAAAAGTAGCTGGACCAGATGGAATACCCCCGGAAGCACTGAAAGCGGACCCAGAAACGACAGCAGATATGCTGACTCCATTATTGCAAAAGATCTGGAAAGAGGGAAAGGTGCCTACTGACTGGAGGAAAGGTTACCTGGTGAAACTGCCAAATAAAGGCGACTCAGGACTCTGCAAGAACTGGCGAGGAATCATGCTCCTGTCGACGCCAAGTAAAATCCTGAGTCGCATCATCCTGGAGAGAATCAAGGACGCACTGGATACAGAACTCCGACCAGAACAAGCAGGATTCAGGAAAGGCAAATCATGTTCTGACCAAATTGCAACTCTACGCATTATCATGGAACAAAGCATGCAATGGCAATCAAACCTCTACCTCAACTTTATAGACTTTGAGAAGGCCTTCGACAGCGTTGACCACGAAGTAATTTGGAAACTACTCGAGTACTACGGCGTACCCCAAATATTCGTCAACCTTATTCGACAGCTGTACGACAACGGCACATGTCAAGTGATCCACAACGGAAAACTCAGCGAGGCGTTTGGAGTAAACACAGGAGTCAGACAAGGGTGCTTATTATCACCAATGATATTCTTAATTGTGGTGGACTGGATTATGCGTCAGACAGTGGGAAACGAGAAGACAGGGATATCCTGGACCGACGTGAAGAACCTAGAAGACCTGGATTTCGCGGATGATTTGTGTTTGATGTCACACAAAATCGAAGACTTACAAGCGAAAATCGACAAACTGGTCGAAGAAGCAGCAAAGACAGGACTCCAGGTGAACATAGACAAGACGGAGGTGATGAAAATAACCAACCAACAACAACAGCAACATCCAATGCCAATCACCATCAACGGGAGGGATTTGAAAGAGGTTACTTCTTTCACTTATCTAGGGAGCATTGTCTCAACTACAGGAGGAACGGACGAGGATGTCAAATCGAGAATCGGGAAGGCGAGAAACACATTCATCAACCTGAAACCAATCTGGAAATCTTCGTCACTCACCATCAACAACAAAATTCGGATTTTCAATACAAACGTGAAGTCAATTTTGCTTTACGGATCAAAAACTTGGCGAGTCACCAAGAATATTTTCAACAGGTTGCAGACCTTTATCAACAACTGTCTTCGCTCCATACTGAAGATTAGATGGCCAGAAAGAATCACAAACAAGAAGCTATGGGAACAAACGAAACAGGAACCAATCGCCCAACAAATATGCAGGAGGAAGTGGAGATGGATTGGACACTCGCTGAGGAGGCCGTTGAGTGATATCGCGCGTCAAGCCCTCGAGTGGAACCCGAAAGGGAAGCGGTGAGTGGGACGTCCAAGGGTGACATGGAGGAGATCGTGTGAGGAGGAGATGAAACAGTATGGAATAACATGGACGCAAGTGAAAAGTACAGCACAAGACAGAAGCAAGTGGAGACGTGCAGTTGAAGCCCTATGTTCCACTAGGAACCCAAGGGAACAATAATAATATAATAATAAATGTTGTTGGAGGTTATCACATGCAGGTACTGAACTCATGGAATATTTCCAAGTTCTTAAGAAGTAGGCTGACTTCGGTTATTCATTTGTCTATCAGGAGGTAGAAAACTGGTTTTAGACTTTTGGAAGAATTCGTATGACGAAAGATTTCGAAGAATACTTCTTTTTACACTTAGCTACTGTCAGCCTAGGGGTTATCCAATTATTCCTTACAGAATTCAGAACGAACAGAATCACCCAGACAAATCTATCCTGCAAACTAAGTCATGACACATTTTATCTCTGAAAATCACGAATAGTCATAAACTAGAAGGGAGAGGCTGGGGTTCATTTCAACATATACTGAATATTCTTCAAACTGTCCAGTAAGTGTAAATTGGCCAATGAGTGTCACTGCATCTTACAACACATCCTCAGGTATTCGCCATCAGAACAATCAAATCCTCTCAACAGTGTAGCTTCCTGACGTTTGATGAATACTCATTCTCTCAATGCACTCTAGAATGAAGTGCAAAGAAATTCTGGTTTCCTTAAGCTTTGCGCTGTATTTCAGATATTCACTGAACACCTTTCACGCAAACTGTTGTTCCGAAGATTTCAAAATAGAAAATATCCCGATTTAGACATTTAGAAAGTGAAACGAATGAGCGAGGAAATATTCACTTTTCAATTGGATCCTCATTTCTGGCTCCACTCTAATATACATGTATAGCATTTTTATTACAGTACGCAACAATCTACTAATCAAGTGCCTCTGATATGTATGTTAACAATAATTAGTCAGTATCAATATGTCAATGGGGTGATAATTAACGAAGAAAGTCAATACACACAATTAAAAGGTATAAATGATTGTAACACATCGATTATGCAACGCATAATTTTGGAAAAAATGGAGAGTAATTAAGAAATAAGTGTGTTCTCAAGTTGATAACGCAACAGATTAATGAAGAAAATAAAAGGATTTCGAGAAGGATAACATGTAGTCAAAGATGAAGTAGTCAGAAAATACTTCTTCGCTCAATCACTTTGGTTTCTAAATGTCTATATGGGTATTTTTTCTATAATGAATACGTATTCAACCACAGTGATAATTTTGTTCGACTAAGATCCAAAAGTGCAGTCGTTGTTTGGAACAACCAGTTGAATAAACTAATTTTCTTTGATTGGACACAAGCAGCTAGTGTGATGTGTCTAGTGCTGTGTCTGGTGCAGACTGATTTCTATCAGTCAGGTTTGCAATGTTGGCCGATTGCCTCCAACTATCTTAACTGATTTTCTGTTTTTGATTTCAGGCTCAATAAAATCAAAATCTATAGAGCTACCATCTCAACAATTAGATACATTCACACGACATGTTGAAAACACCACACCATGTGTTAATATTCGCTTTAGTAATCACACTGAAGTATGATTATTAAACACGGAAAATACTCAGTGAAATTGATACTGATTCATATAAAGATAGATTATACGCGTTGTGGAACAAGACGTTGCGTGATTTGTCCTATTACCATACCTTGTGGTAAAGTCCAACCAGTCTGATAACGTTATCAATTTCATGTACCTCTCTATTATGTAGAAAATTTATTTTGATTAAGTCTCACAGTGTTATACAGTATTATGCAATAGGCAACAATATCAGTTAATATTATGGAGTTATACCCCACCACAGTGCCCAAGTCCTACTCGTATATATGTAACTATAGATGAAAACATAAACGCACATACACAGAAAGATCTCTTGTGACGTCATTTGTAGAGCGAAATCAACATATCAAGACTGTTCACAAATGCATTTGTAGTCTCACATTTGTGCAACACTGTTGTATTTCATCCATTTGTATGATGTAATCTCACTGCCTTATGCCGGTGTACATTCCTCACATGAGCATTCTTCTATCATCTCGAAGTGTCGACTGTTTGTGATACAATATTGGATAAAGTATTAAAGCTGAATGCCTCAGAGAAGCCAAGTAAGAGCTATGCTCAACGATATTCATTGTGCTCATTAGTAACTAGACTATAAGATAAGTAAGAAATTACTGCATAAGAAAACCAGAAACAGTCGAGGCTCATTTCTAATTATAGATTTTCCTCGAATAGACTACTATCATTCCAATTTCGCCATGTTCTCAATAACTCTTGAGTGTCATTCCAGAGATGGAGGAATGTGACAACTGAAATGTGTTACTTATTGTCAGAATACGAAATAACCTCACAGTGTACAATTCTCATGTCGTGATTTCACGACAGCGTGTGCGAGGAATTTGTTTTAATTCAAGGAACGGATGTGGTCAACTGATGCGGACACCTGGACAAACTAAAAGGTAATAAAAACACCGAGGAAGTGCAGATGTACTTGCTTATCAAAATGGCGTTTATATGGATGATATGTCATTATGATTTCACAAGGTGGTGAAATTGTCTACAGCATACGATTTTGTTCGAACCAACTGACATGATTAAATTCACTTATGGTGTTGTGAGAGCTGGCTGCTAGCTAAAGTTGGTAGACAGTACTTGACGTCAATGTTTATCTCCCTAATATTGGTGGTGAGAAAATGAGAAGAAGGCTTTGCGTAGGCGGATACAGTTAGCATATGAATGATCTGACACATTTACAAAGAGATGCAAGTTTAACTTTCTGTGTGAACCAACCACTCAAAAGACTTTATTTTCTACTATCAATAATCTACAACAATGCACATTGAAATCTATAAATATGTGTTGATTTTCGTTAATAAACGATCTGTTGCCTGACCCTTTTCTTCTGTTGTTACAATGGGATGTAATATGTGTGCACAGAAATTGTTCTCGACAAATAATACAGGTAGATATTTACTTTGGTTGAGGACTCGGTCGCCAGAAATGTGAAGAGAGAGTAAATTTTTCACAAGATTTACTAAATATAACAACGTCATCACATTGTCTATCATGATAACAGTTATAGTTACACACTCGAACACATGAAGATTATTTCTGAAATCACTCTCTAAATCATTGAAATGAAATTATTGATATTGAGAATTTTTGACTTTACAACAGAAGTCAGCGTATACAACTACTTGTTTATTTATTCAGGTATCATCAAACGTAGAAAATGACACAATATCAGCAACCTGCATTCTTGCTTACTTGGTGTAATCGAATAAATTGGCGAATATCATGAATAGTCCCAGAAAATTGAACAATTCAATGTAGATTATAAATATCTTCCGTCTTACTATTTCTTTTGTGCAATACTTTAACCACACTGTTGTGTAGTATATTATCTGCAAATATCATAACAAAAAAGTTGTAAAGATTTGAAGTGAATATGAGGAATAAACATTTGGCGTGTTTTATTAAATGCAATCTCAATGCATATTTGAATGATAAGTCCCATACAAGCTGAGTGGATTTCATTAGTGCGCGGTTTCTCATGATAATGAAATATCGGAATTAAACATCACTGAGCTGGATGGTTTGGTTGCGAAGCTTTTATTGCTCTACTGAGCAACATCTTCAGTGCATACTTCAATGTGAAGTGAGCTTTTAGAATTCTCTATGAGTTTATTAGTCATCTCTTCTAGTAACCTTGAACGTGATTGGTTGTTTTCGTGTGACGTTTCACCCCCTAGTTTGCTTGTCTCGGTGCTGGATGCTTCTTTGGTCTGAATGTCGTTAGTCATTCCTTCTGCTAACCTTGAACGTGATTGGTTGATTTTGTGTGATTTCTCACTTTCTAGTTCATCACCTGATATGCCTCATCAACAGTTACACCAACTGAGAAGTATCCTGCTGAGAACAAGTATTCACAAATAAACAGACATCACGAAAATCATGAAGCCTACACTGGTTTCACAAGTTGGAAGTAATTTCATCCATTCCGCAACATGTCTTACGCCATCATTTCTGTTTGATCTCACTTTATTTCTTCCAACATCTCCACTCTCCTGTTGCATTTCGTCTTCACTGACCTTCCTAATGACACAAGCATACACATTTTCTGTGTTTCTTTGAAGACGTGCATCAGTGCACTACTTATATCTAACTATAAATGCACAAAGGACAATCCAGTTACAAATGTGGAGATCAGCTGAGTAAATACTGCTAACTGACAATGATGAGAACTATCAATGAGGATAATCACATAGATTACACATTGAAAAGTGTCAATATAACATCCTCAGGAAAGATGTTAGGAACTCACGAGCATTACTCCACAACCAAGGAATATGGCGCCTAGTACATTGTATGGAAACTGAAATTGGGAAGCAAACAAAATAAGAATTAGTGTGAAAATTTATGAATCGTTGGTTGGGTACGAATGGCATAAGGGAACTGTTACGATTTGTAACTGAAATTATCATTCGAAACTGAAATTCAAAGAAATGCCTGATTCCAACAAACAGTAAGTTAGTTTGGATTTAGTAGCTAACAGAGATCGTTCGTCAAGTTTTCCACGAAATGGGGAAAATAACTTCCCTTATTCTAATCATAGACTATAATATATTCAGTTGAACGTAAGAAGTATACTTTAGTTTGCAAAGTGAACTTAGAGACGGTTTTATTTCTATCAAGTAAAATATCATAGATTGTTGTTTATGATATGGAATAATCACTAGCATTCAGTCTATTTTCAAAATGCAATGTGTGGCCAGAGAATTCGCTATTCACTAATTATGCAATTGGCGTGAACTCGTCACTATGCATTACGGAAATAGTAGCAACACAATACTTAGCCAATTGCAATCTTTCCAGATATGTTTTCATACATGCGTTTATACACTGGGAAAATGTGGGGTAAAATTCTCAGTTCACATTAAACACTCACATGGTAGTAATCATATATAATGGAGAAGATGCTTCCTATGATGCAAAACACCGTAATCATTCCAAAGAACACATCATCTCCCCTCGCTGTTAACTGTTTTGATTTGAATCCGAGAAGCATTGCTAGTGAAGCCATGGCAGCTGTTATAACGAACGAAATCAAGCTGTTTATTATGCCAGTTTGATAACACAATATACAATCAACGACAGTCCATGAAAGGATCTAGAAAACACAATCAAAAATAGATAGATTATAACTTGTTGTGCAGAAATATTCGACACTTTTATTTTGTGTGTTCATGTTACATCGATAGCGGTCATTCACATTATGACATTTCATTGCTGAAAGCATTTCTGAAGTCAGCGCATATTTGTTGGGAAATGTGATAGACTAGTCATCATTGTAGTTGTATTCACTGAAGAGATCAGAGTGTTATCAAACTTCAGAACAGTAAGCAACGATGTACTCTCCAATGTCCTTGAATTTCCGATCATGGCTATCTGTCGATGTGGTCTCAATATAATGATGCTTTCTGCATCGTCACGTGTTGTCTTCATGTTTTTGTAAACAAATATACACGTGTCTGGCTAGATTTCTACAGTGCGTTTCATTTCAGAGGACAACTTAATGTTGCGGACATTGGCAGGTAGTTTAGGGTTATTTCTGATCTGCGAGATGTAATAAAACATTTGTTTTCTTCTAAATCGATTTCACCTTCATACACTTAAGATGACCCAGTTTTACTGCAGCCAGTCTCTTCATTTCGCCTGAGAATTTCTTCAACGTCAACCACTCACCATGATATCTATGTCTTCTGACAAGTCGATTACAAAGAACCACGTTGGAATAGTAATGTCAAGAGTGTGATCCCCTGAAATTAGTTTACTATACACTGATATGTCGAGGAAATATTGCCTAAAGACTTTCTTTGAACCTTCTTTCATGTTGTTAATAAATATCAGTTGCACAGCAATAAGCTGAGTGGTGAATGGATAACAATTGCAACTGTCGAATTTGTTGATTTCAACTTCCTCTGCACGAGATGCATATTGGCTAAATGAAGGTTATCAACAACTGAAATCTCAAAATTAACAATGAAAATTACAACTTTCTGTGAATTTTCATTTGCTTATCTACAATGAGATACTTTATGGAAATACGATTTCACACGATGTTATTCAAGGACCCTGCATTTCAGTCTACATTTACAAGAGAATCATTCACGAAACAATTACATCAGTTCATAACTTACTGCCAATGTCATCATAATGATGTAAATTCGGTACTTCAGTCGTAATGTCAGAGTAAGTAGTACGCACAGGTTCATAATGAAACCAAAGATTCTGAAATGAATAATACAATGTGGCATCAATGAATTCATCAAAATCAATAGCAAATCAGTTTGTGCTCAGACAGCAACGTCTGGTAAAACTCATTTTCATGCAATTTTCACTTATCGGTGAAGTAACACGATCATTGTGATAGGATCCGTCCTTGGACATTTCAACATACATCACAGTCGAAACTTGATAAGAGATATAGTTTAAGTAAGAAAACGCTGTATGAGAAACTTTGTTAATTTCATTTCAACTTGTGATTCCATAGAGAATGCGGTACTCAAATTCGTCTAATATGCACCATTCTACAAACAGTAAGATTAACTACAGATTTCCTAGCGAGAAATTAGTAACATTGAAAGATATCTTGTTGAATTGAACAAATTCAAACACTTTCAGCCCAGCGCGTTTGTCAAAAAATACGACTATGCATTTTGACACCCTATAACTAATCTGTTATTCTACGTAGAAAATGTTTCCGTCGCAGAACTGGCCATTATTGCAACGACAACAAATATTATACATTATAAGTGTGAGAACCTGAGGAGTAATTATTGAAAAGCATTTTCTTCGTTCAGATATACTTTAATTCAAGATATACGAATATTTCACACCGTAATAAATCTTATCTGTTGGAATTGAGCAGTTTAATTTTGAAAAGTAGATGGAAATGTATATGCACGTACTTACCCAAGGAAAACCTTCACAAGCACAATAGACAATGGCTCTGCTTTTCTTTCATTACTGACTTTACTGAAATCGAAATGGATTAGTTGAAATGTTATCTCACTTGACAGTCTCCATTGCGTCGCCAGCTGTGAACCACATCATTAGCTAATAATTCCTGGCTCCTTTGTAAATCTGAAAACGATTGACATAATTATTCATCATTGCACACCACAAAGAGTAGGATATATATAAGAGTAGGATATATAAGCCAATGGGAAACCGTGGAGCCAACTAAAGTAAACTGGAGAAAACAAGATGAAATGTAATTGTGCGTTTGAAGGCTTATGTTCCACTTGGAAACTCAGAGAATAATAATAATTATCATCCGAATATTACAAATGACCATGCCATACCATAATGTGAAATAAATTTTCATTCAGAATATCAAAACCTATGATGTTCGTGCACATCAGTCAATTACATCGGTTTACGTAAGAGACAAGCTGATAAACTCACAGTCTCCTATTCCAGTATACTGCTCAAGTATTCACACATGTGACATTTATATAATTGTTGAGAGACTACGTCAATAAACACTGTGATAACACTGAATGAGATACTCCAAAATGATCTTTATTCATGTACATTCCTGCAGCAAAACATCAATGTAAACAAACCAATTTTTAATTTGAACATTATTCCAATGTTCTCCATGATAATATTTTCAATGTTTATGCAACGTGTGTAAGTGTTTAAGAGAATTACAACGGGGTGCAAAATAACATATTTTTCAGTCAACATGATCCTTGCTACTTCTGATAATCATAATCATACTCAAGTGAAGTATCACTCTACATATGTATTAGTAACAAGGCGCCTACTGTAGTCCATTCACGCCCGTCGTTCCAGTATGAAAGTGTGAATGAATCAGATTTCTTTCTTTTGCGTAGATTTTCATTTTCAAAACATGATTCTCTTGTTCATCTGGTCAGAATGGATAGAAAGTGGATGTTTCACAATAAGACATCATTCCTAACAATTAATCTTGTAAATTTCTAAGGTGAAAATAACATTTTCATTGGAACTTATATACAGGAGCTGCAATAACATTCATTCGTCCTCTCATTAAAACCGTCTCTGTATTCTGATTTCGTTTCCTAAAGAATGTCCAAAGTGGATGCATCAATGCACAAGCAATAGTGGACTCTCTCACCACTACGGGGACCAGGGTATCTTTCTTACCATAGTTTCGTTTCACTTTACTGTTTATATTTTTATTAGTATTATCATGATTATTATTGTTATTGATTATCCATACCATTGTGATTCAGGTAGAGATGTTTTATAAGCACTTTACTGTATTCTCATTGGAGTTTGTGCAGTTTTGTCCATTAAGATTGGTCGGTCATTTTCTTGCACTTATTACGCAATCCGATTTTGTCTCCATTTTATCCTAATGTCCAGTTAGTCCTTCGCTTCTAGATTACATCTCGGGCTCTGTAAGAATCTAAACAGTTCTTCTGAAGTGTGGGACTTGGATTAGTCAGTTTGTCTACGACATTTTCGCGATTCATCCTTTCTTTGTTCTTCCATAGGCAAAATAACAATCTTCCCATGTTCACTAAGATGATTATTGCTGTCAGTTGCCAACTCACTGTCGACGTCAACAAGAGAATTAATAGTAGATTGTCCCCGTGGAATGAGTGCAAAAGCTTGACCCATCATTTGTATTATTTGTATTATGCTCCTGTGGAGCTAGTCACATAGAACGTTCGTCGAGATATATATCCTGCCACTTTCGAGAGCGCCACCCAGTTTGGCTTAGCAAAGGAGAGAGTAGAGGTATTAATTCATCAATATAACAACATATTGTAGATACTGACTGACCACGCAGCATCTGACACATCGCTAATTACAGTCTACAAAGTTCGACAAAGTTTGCCGAAAAGGACACGAGTGCATTCGCCTTATATGGCAGAGAATTTGGCAATACATAATGTAAAGCCAGAACCTTGAGTGTGTACAAAAACAATTTGCATGATCTCTTTCGTTACCATGGTCTAGATTTTACTATGTAATTCACATAACAACTTTGTTATCCTTCTTTATTCCATGTTACATTTTTGTTTTATTTTATTTCACTTCATGTTATGGCATATTCTAACATTTTATCTAGTCTACTGCTTGGACAACATTTCACTCACCCTCTGTCTCCACCGTATTATATTCACATATTCACATTTCCGAATGTACTTTAATTTATTTTCCCATCATCTATTTCTCATTTGTCTGTTGAGCTTTAGGTTGACCTCTATTTATTTATTTAGTTATTCATTCATTTATCTAATCAACTGTGAATCATAATCCTACACAACAACATTATCGCACTTTAGTATTTCCACTCACTGTCAAACTTAAACACACCCTGCGACACAAAGTAAAACTGATTGTTATTACCTATTGTAATTCATAAATGCGACAGTACAATAATGAAGGTGAAACAGTCGAAAAGAGGATTTTCTTCACTGGACCCGTTGTTCTTCAGATATATATTCTCTGTTCACCTTCAACTTCATTAAAATATGTAGTGAGATGACAAGCCGGTATAGCAAACAAAGTGCAGAAATTTCTGATTCAAATGTATTCAGGTGGACACACAGACAATATCGGTTTTCCAATTAGTGCCACTGACTGGTTGTTGTACATTAGCTCACATATGCCACGAAGCACACGGATTCGTGGAATACAGATTTAAGCATACGCAAATGAATCTCATTTGCTTTTGAAAAAGCACTACTCCTGCAAGTGCACATCAATCTACAACATGCTAATATATATGATAGTGTGCCACATTCGATTTGAAGAGGAACTTGGCTTACAGTTCTGAGGACGTCGAACTGTCTTGAGAAGAGTGCAGACATCTGATGCACAAATCCAGAATTCATTTCATGATACCATGCTCACTGGCCAAATCCACTTCTGAACGGTGTGGTACATTAGCTCTTCTCCATCTTCACTGGATATTCTCGCTAGTAATTATACGTTGTTATGAAACCAATTTTCATTTAAACATTATTTCAATGATCGAATGTTTATGAAACGTATGTAAGTGTATGACAGAATTACAGAGGGGTACAAAATATCATATTTTTCAGTCAACATGGTCCTTGCTATTTCTCTTAATAACCATAGACAAATTGAGTGTAACTCTTTGATTGGACACTAGCAACTAATGTGATGCGTCTAGTGCTTTCTTTTTGTGCAGACTGAATTCTATCAGTCAGGTTTGCTATTTGGCCACTATTCTAGGTAGATCGTCATCATGTTTCTCATTGATTTGATGATATTAGATGGTTGGAGTCAATCGGCAGGAAGACTTAGACCTAATTTCGTGCTAGATGGCATTCGTAAGCAAGGCGTATCTACAACCTTGAAGGAACTCATGTCCCTCATAAGATTCAAACCCGCGTCACCCAGTGCTGCCAGAAGTCAAAGACGTCACCACTGAGCTATTCGGACTCGCGATCGACCTCCTGTAGGACTGAATGTATAGGATACCTTGATTGGATACTAGTCAGTAACTAGTGTGATGTGTCCAGTCACTTCTTTGGTGCAGACTGAATTCTATCAGTCAGGTGTAACTCTACATAAGTATTAGTAAAAATGAGCCCTCCACAACCCATTCAAGCAAGACGTTTCGAAATTAACAGATAAAGGTACCAAATGTCCTTCTATAACGTAGATTTTCATCATCATAACGTGTTTGGTTTCTATCACAACAAAAATGTGACAAAGGTATTTTAAACATCTTGTCAAACAGAGCAGAAATTAGATGTTTCTCGAGAATTTTTATTTCTAAGAAATACTCTTCAAATATTCTAGAATGTAAATGAAAACTTTATCGAAATCAATACACAGTAGTTGCGGCAACATTCATGCTATTGACCGTTTCATCACAGTAATGCTGAGCATTATCCTTCCGCATTGAGTTCCACACACCTAAATGAATGGTCTTTTTAGTGGCAACCGACATATTTCTGCAGCGTTAATTAATACTTCGTCAGTAAGATTAACCTGAATGACAGTCCGAAGTTTGTTTCGGGAATGCCAGGTACAGTGGTAAAATCATTTTTGGAAACTCCGCAGTTGAATATTTCTATGATATTTTTCTGCAACTGAGTGGTAGTAGGATATGCAATTGCGATTAAAACATCATTCGAGTTGATAACAAATAATGATTACAAATGTCGAATGCCTGTGAATCATTAATACACTCAATGCAAAAGTGAATGCATAAAATGATTCCTGTCGTGTTTGTAAAAAAATGTATAGTATGTAATTTGTCTGTCATTACAACCATCTCTGTATTCATTTACGGCAGGCTGTCCACACACCAGTTCAAAAGCACTTCATACACTCACTCACACTACCGTGGCCACAGTAATGTTCTCAAATTAATTTTGTTTCATTTCATTTAGTTTATTATTAGCATTGTCAATATTCTTATTGTTTTTACCGATTACCTTGTGATGTAGATACACTTTTTTTATAAACAGTTTACCGCAATTCCACTAGGCTTCGTCCATTTGCATTGATCAGTCATTTTTCACACTCATGATGTAATTTTATATTCCGTCACTTCACCTTCCTAATTTCCAGTAAGTCTGCTCCTTCTGGGTTGCATCTCACATTATGCGACCATCTAGAAACGTTTCCGTCGTAAAATGCTTGGATTAACCGGTTTGTCTAAGAAAATCTCGTGTTTCGTCCGCTCTCCTAACATGAGGGAAAATGATAACGGTCATTTTAAATGCACTTTTGTGATTATTGCTGTCTATTGCCTAGTCGGAATGTAATTCCTGTCAACATTTACAAGGGAGATATCAGTACACTGCCATTCTAAAATAGGTTGAAAGTATTTGATACAATTTGTGTACTGAGGATTTCCGTTAATAACGTAAATAAAGTAAATAATTAGCGACGATGAAATCGAGAAAGAATAGAGATTTATATGTAACTCCACAACCTACTTACATGTTGTTAGTAGTTAGTAGGCTATTTTTATAGGTGGGTTTTCCCGTAGATGCATGATAATTTATGCATTCTCAACCTGCAGACATTTTGGTAATAATATAAGTGAGGTTAGGCAACTTAAACCATGAGATGAATCTCAGTAGCCAAATATTCAGAGGATGTTCCACGAGACCACGAGACCACCTGTCTGTTTTTCTGCATGAGGATGTTTGGCATTTTCTACTGAATCATTTCACTAAAAACATCGCATGGAGACGTATATTCTTTGTTCACCTTAGACGTCATACAGAGAGAGATTACAAACTGATATAGCACAAACTCTAGAAACCTCGGATTTGCATGTGGACAGACAAGCCTACAGACAGTATGAATTTTTCAAATGACACCGTTAACCAGTTGTTGTAATTTAACTCACTTTCGTCACAGATCAGATGGATTGGCAGAATATAACTGACATCACGCGACTGGATCTCACTTGTCCTTGAAACACCTCTACAACATGTTGATTTATATGATAGTGTGCCACAGTCAGTTTGAGGAAGAGGCTGACTTGCAGTTCTGCCCACGTAAACATTCCTTGAGAGGTGTGCAGCAGTCTCATTTATGGAGCCAGTATTGATTGATTTATGGTCGTTAGCACACTGGTAGCCATTCTCCGTCATCACTCGCTACTCGAAATAACGACTACACGATGGTGTACAGTTCTGTGTAATTATTATTGGGATGAATTTTCAAGCACAACTCATAAATCACCTTCAAATCACCTCATTATGATCGTGTCACATATCAATTTCATTAGATAGAGTATTCGCCTCAATGATAACGGGCTTATATGGTGTCGTTCCAATAGCTTTCCAGATACGTTATTTTCCCGAATGATATCATACAGCCATCTTAGTTTCTCTAAGAATCTCACTCGTAGTGCTTCAGAAATACGATGAATCCAGCAGACAAATTTATCTGCATGCTAAGCTCTAGTGATTCAATATGTGTCTTAAATGTCAGTTCTCCGACTGTGTATTGAGATATTAGCGGTAAGAAGTAAATATGTAGTGGACAAATTGTTTCGAAATCCCTCCTGGACAATCCATAATTTTTGCTTATTTACAAGTTTCAATTAACTCTGTAATCATTACGCGTTTTCCACCTAGACTGTCATTTGCATATCACATGTTGATTTCTACCTTTACTAATTTGCCTTTGTCCTTGTTTAATCTTTAATTGTAATACTTCTTTGCCAGTGTGTACATTGACAATCTGTTGTTGGATGGCATGAATTTTTTCGAGTGACCCTGAACTGTCTGCAGGAAGCGTTGGTGTGTGTTTCTTGTGGACAGAGCATTTGATTCCACCTCCTTGGAATATTCTTCTCGATTCTCAGATGCCTTTCAAAGCTGAACTTTGGTTAACTGATTTTATCTTACAATGCTTGTTTTGTATTTCTAAACACATATTGCCTGTATAGCTGCCTCACAACACTGTTTAGGTAAATCTGAGTTTCAATGTTATTATTGTTTAGAAGAAGCGCTAAAGTATTGAAAATTGATCGTTTTATCCCAGCTTTTGGAACCTTTTGTGATAGCGCGTGTCTCAATGAAGTTTTGTCGGCTGTACAGTAAAACGTAGAGATAACCGAATAGATTTGGTCGTTATGAAAAATAAGCACACGAAGCAGACATGTGGTGATATCACTTGTGGTTAATCTACCCTGATTAATACCGAAAGACATTTGCGTAGATGTACAGACACATCTGTGTCATCTTGCTCTGAGTAAGGATAGCTGACGCTAACTTCAACACATCGATGCTGTCCTGCCGACTACCATTTCTAACTCAACTTATATTTCAATTGAAATGAAATCAGACACTCAGAAACTCAAAACGTATGTTATTTACCATTCCATGAAATACTCGAGAATGACCTTTGTTTATTTAGATCTCATTTGAAAATTACTCTTGTGAATTGATCAGTGTTAGTGTAAATGATGTTATAATGTTTTGTTTGGCAAAGTCTTGAAGATTTGTGAATACTGTTTGTGAGAAATACAAGTTTGCAAAGTAATCGAATCGATGCATAGATCATTGTTCATCATGCTACTCGGAGGACACTTTGAATCAAACGATTGTTCTTTTGTTATCAAACATAAGAGCAGGTTTTGTTGGTATTACTCCAGGTGACTGTGCATCATCCGCTCACGTAGTCGGATCAGCTCTTCCTTAGTCATCACAATGATAGTCAACAAGATCCTCCAGTTTCAATTGGTAATCTCACGCATAGTAATCTTACTGCAGTTGAGTTGTCAGCTGCATTTTATGATTATTCCTTCCTGTCCCTGTCAGTCGTTTTGTTTCCAATAATGACTACTCCAAATGCTGTAGAATTTCCGTGTTCACTTACTTACGTATATATGTTGTGCATGCTTTCAATCAACATCAATGACTAGTTATCATACATTGATTCACATATTTCAGAGACTGTGAGAAAGTTATTCACTACACGTCAGGTTGGGCGAGGGGCCAGCAATCCAGCCCCACGAATTCAATCAGACTGCTACAGAAACTTCAACGCACAAAAATATAATGAAAACAAAATTATTCTTCTCTGGAATCCGAGAGGCGAAGTGACGTGAGCTGGTTCAAAACTTCTGGAAGCCTGTCAACCTATGTGTCTTCTTTCCATGAAAACAAGAATAAGATTGAGGACGTGGGATGTACGTACAATGCACGAGACTGGAAGGCTGCCAAGTTAGCCAAATAAACGTGAGAATATAGCATGGAACTGCTGGAAATATGCGAGACCAGATGGAGTGGATATCGACTGTCAAAATTTTCAACTGGTAAGTCAGCAATCTACTCAGGTCACCCAGACGACAACCACGAACACACAGAGGCAGTTGATGGCTATCATGATGTCACCAGTGGCAGCCAGAACCATAATGCAATGGGAACTAACTTCATCCAGGATCACGACAGCAAGATTCAACTCAAAATGAGGGAAGGAAGGATACAATTATCCAGTGCTACGCACAGTGCTATTTACAACACCGAACAAAACAAGAAGGAACAGTTTTGTAGACAACTACAAACAGTAATGGACAACATCTCAAATGTTGACATCAAAATCCTCATGGGCGATATGAATGTCAATGCATATGATACAGGAAGAGAACTCATCATGGGTCGAGAGGCTGGCGCTCGGAGAAATGAATGAGAACGGAGAGCTCTTCTCAGACTTCTGCGCTTTCAGTGATCTGGTGATCGGAGGCAGCGTGTAAAACACAAGGATATACACAAGGCTAACGACAGATTTCGCCTGATGGACACACCACAAACCAGATAGAACCCATCTCAATGTTTCTCCAGGAAGTGGAGATGCAGCCTGCTGGACACAAAGTAGAGTAGGGGAGCAGACGTGGGCTGAGACCATCATCTAGTGCAAAGAACCGTCAAGGTGAAACTGAAATCCATGAAAACAAATGGAGACAGACCACAATTCAAATTCAACATTCAGAAACTGAAGGACAAAACTACAAGGAATACCTTCACTACAGATAACAGAGCAAAGTTAGAGACATTACGTGGCATCACTGAGGAAGCCTGTGTTTAAGTACATTGGAACTAACTCTTTGAAGCTGATGGTGAAGTAATCGGGTACAACAACGTACAACATAGTGAGGCATACAAAGTGAATACAGGAGTAAGACAAGCTGGCTGTATATTATCGCCGATGATATTCTTAATTGTCGTGGACTGGGTTATGCGTCAGATTGAGCACAGGGAGTGAGAAGACAGGAATATGCCTGACCGACAAGGAGACTTCATCCAGAAGATCTGGATTTCGCAGGTGATACGTGTCTAATGTTATACAAACACGAAGGCTTACAGGTGAAATCCAACAAAATGCTTGAAGAAGCAGCCAGTGAAGATAGGACTGCAGGTAAACATAGGGAAAATGGAGGTGACGAAGACAACCAACCAAAAGCAACAACAGCAACGACCAACATCAGTCACCGTCAAAGGGAGAGATTTAACACAGGTAAACTCCTCCACTTATCTAGGAAACATGGTTTCAACTACGCCAATTACATTGAGGAAGATGTCAAAGCAGGCCAGAATCGGAAAGGCACGATACGCCATCATCAACCTGAAACTAATTTGGAATTCTTTTGCAGTGACCCGAGATAACGAAAAAAATTCTCATTTCCTACACCAGTGTGAAGTCAGATAGTTCTTCTATACGGGTCAGAAACTCGGCCATCGCATCACGAAAAGGATTTCCAACAGACAGCTGCAGAATTCTATTAACAGCTAACTTCGCTTGCTCCATACTGAAGATCAAATGGCTAGCCGGCCAGAGAAAATTAGCAACAAGAAACTCACTCTGCGAACAAATCAACCAAGAGCCGCCTGCTCACCAAATATGTAATACTGTTTGCAAGCAGGCTACTTCAGTAAACTATTTGCATTTAACCCTCACGAACGACCTTTGTTCCTCTGCGTTTTGTTGAAATCTATTATTGTTAATCAACCAGAGTTCCACTTCATTTAGTTGTATCAACATATTCTTCAAAATGTTCAGCAAGTATAAATTGGCCAATGACTGCCATTGCATCTTACAACACATCCTCAGGTATTCAACATCGAAACATTCAAATCCTCTCAACAGTGTAGCTTCCTGAGTTTGATGAATACTCATTCTCTCAATGCACTCGAGAATGAAGAAATTCTCGCTTCACTCAGCCTTATGCTCTACTTCAGATATTCACTGAACACCTTTCACGCAAACTGTTGTTCCGAAGATTTCAGTATAGAAAAAATCCTCATTTAGACATTTAGAAAGCAAAAGGATTGAGCGAAGAAATATTCACTTTTCAATTAGATCCTCATCTTTGGCTCTACTCTAATATACATGTATAGCATTTTTATTACAGTACGCAACAATCTACCAATCAAGTGGCACTGATATGTATGTTAACAATAATTAGTCAGTATCAATATGTCAATGGGGTGATAATTAACGAAGAAAGTTAATACACACAATTAAAAGGTATAAATGATTGTAACACATCGATTGTGTAATGCACAATTTTGGAATAAATGGAGAGTAATCAAGGAATAAGCGTGTTCTCAAGTTGATAACGCAACGGATGAATGAAGAAAATAAAATGATTTCGAGAATGATAACATGTAATCAAAGAAGAAGTAGTCAGAAAATATTTCTTCGCTCTATCCCTTTGCTTTCTAAATGTCTATATGGGTATTTTTTCTATACTGAATACGCATTCATCCATAGTGATAATTTTGTTCCACTAAGATTCAAAAGTGCAATCGATGTTTTGGGCAACCAGTTGAATAAACTGATTTTCTTTGTTTGGACACTAGCACTCAGTGTGGTATATATCTAGTGCTTCCTCTGGTGCAGACTGAATTCTATCAGTCAGGTTTGCAATGTGGCCGATTGCCTCCAACCATCTAAACTGATTTTCTCTTTTGGATTTTAGGCTCAATAAAATCAAAATCCATATAGCTACCATCTCAACAATTAGATACATTCACATGACATTTCCCACAAACTGGAAGATATGCAAGTGAAAAGCAACAAATTGGCAGAAGAAGCAGCAAAGATAGGACTTCAAGTGAACATAGACAAAACAGAGGTAATGAAGATTCCTGGCCAACATCAACAGCAACAACCGACAACAATCAGCATAAATGGGAGGAACCTGAAGGAAACAACTTCTTTCACCTACCTGGGAAGCATCGTCTCAACTACAGGAGGAACTGACGAGGATATCAAAGCCAGAATCGGAAAAGCAAGACAAGTTTTCATTTCTCTCAAGTCTATGTGGAGGTCAACAGCATTCAGCGTCAAAAATAAGATCCGTATTTTCAACTCCAATGTGAAGTCAGTACTACTATACGGATCAGAGACTTGGCGTGTCACAAAGAGCAGCTCAAACAAGCTACAGACCTTCATTAACAAATGCCTTCGCTCAATACTCAAGATCAAATGGCCGGAGAAGATCAGCAACAAAGATCTCTGGGAGCGAACCAACCAGGAACCGATCGTGAAACAAATAGGCAGGAAGAAATGGAGATGGATTGGACACACTCTGAGGAAACCAGCAAGTGACATCACTAGACAAGCCCTCGAGTGGAACCCGAAAGGGAAGCGACGAGTTGGTCGTCCAAGGGTGACCTGGAGGAGATCATGTGAAGAGGAATTGAAAGCGTGTGGGCAGACTTGGAGCCAGGTGAAAACTACAGCAGAGAACCGAACGCGATGGAGACGCATGGCTGAAGCCCTATGTTCCTCTAGGAATTAAAGGAAATAATAATAATAATTTGAAAACTCCACACCATGTGTTCATATTCGCTTCAGTAATCACACTGAAATATGATTATGAAACACGGAAAATACTCACTGAAATTGATACTGATTCATAAAAAGATAGATTATACGCGTTGTGGAACAAGACGTTGGGTGATTTGTCCAGTAACAATACCATTTGATAAAGTCCAACCAGTCTGATAACGTCATCAATTTCATGTACTTCTCTATTGTGTAGAAAATTTATTTTGATAAAGTCTCACAGTGTTATACAGTATTATGCCATGGGCAAGAATATCAGTTAATATTATAGAATTATACCCAACCACAGTGACCAAGTCCTACTCGTATACATGTAACTAAAGATGAAAACATCAACGCACATACACAGAAAGATCTCTTGTGACGTCATTTGTAGACGGAAAGCAACATATCAAGACTGTTCACAAATGCATTTGTAGTCTCATATTTGTGCAACACTGTTGTATTTAATCCATTTGTATGATGTAATCTCACTGCCCTATGTTGGCGTACATTCCTCACATGAGCACTCTTCTATCATCTCGAAGTGTCGACTGTTTGTGATACAATATTGGATAAAGTATTAAAGCTGAATGCCTCAGAGAAGCCAAGTAAGAGCTATGGTCAACGATATTCATTGTGCTCATTAGTAATTAGACTGAAATGTGAGTGAGAAATTACTGCATAACTAAACCAAAACCAGTGGTGGAGGCTCATTTATAATTACAGATTTTCCCTGAATAGAGTATTATCATTGCCAAATGCTCAGTAACTCATGAGTATCATTTCAGAGGTAGAGGAATGTGAACAACTGAAGTGTGTTACTTATTGTCAGAATACGAAATAACTTCACAGTGTACAATTCTCCCATCGTGGTTTCACGAAAGAGTGTGCGAGGAATTTGTTTTAATTCGAGGAACGGATGTTTTCATGTCATGTGGACACCTGGACAAACTAAAATCTATTAACAGTACCGACAATGTACAGATGTACTTGCATACAAAAATGGCATTAATATGGATGATATGTCATTATGATTTCACAAGGTGGTGAAATTGTCTACAGCATACGATTTTGTGCAAACCAACTGACACGATTAAATTCACTCATGGGGCGTTATAAGTGTGCACAAAAACTGTTCTCGACAAATAATACAGATTGATATTTACTATGATGGAGGATTCTGTCGCCAGGAATGTGAAGTGGGAATAGTGCTTTAACAAGTTTTAACAAAAATATAACAACGTCGTCACGTTGCTTATCAGGATAACAGTTACAGTAACAATCTCAAACATGTGAAGATCATTTTGAAATCGTTTTCCAAAGCAGTGAATCGAAATTAATGATATTGAGAATTCTTGACTTTACAACAGAAGTCAGCGTATACAACTACTTGTTTATTTATTCAGATATCATGATAGGTAGAAAATGACACAATATTAGCTAACCGTATTCTTGCTATCTGGGTGTAATCGAATAAAATGGCAATCATCATGAACAGTCCCAGCAGTTCGAACAATTCAATGTAGACTTTAAATGTTGTCCATCTTACTATTTCTTCTGTGGAATACTTTAACCATACTGTTGTGTAATATATCATCTACAAATATCATAACAAAAATTGCAAAGATTTGAAGTGAATATGAAGAATAAACGTTAGGTCTGTTTTAACAAATGCAATCTCAATGCATCTTTGAATGATAAGGCACAATTAACCTGAGTGGATTTCGGCAGTGAAAGGTTTGTGATGACAGTATCCTAACCCACCGATAAAATGAAATATCGGAATTCAGCATCACCTGATATGCCTGACTAACTGTTACACCAACTGAGAAGTATCCTGCAGAGAATAAGTATTCAGAAATTAACGAACATCACGAAAATCATGAAGCCCACACTGGTTTCACAAATTGAAAGTAATATCATCCATTCCGCAAGATGTCTTTCTCCATCATTGCTCTTTGATCTCACTTTATTTCTTCCAGGATCTCCACACTCCTGTTGCGTTTCGTATCACTGACCTTTCTTAAGTCACAAATACATACACTGTCTATGGTTCTTCGGAGACGTTCCTCACCACATTACTTATATCTTCCTATAGTCACTAAGGATAATCACATAGATTACACTTTGAAAAGAGTCAATACAACATCCTCAGGAAAAATGATTGGAACTCACGAGCATTACTGCACAACCAAGGAATATGGCGGCTAGTAGATTGTATGGAAACTAAAATTCGAAAACAAACAATATAAACTGAAACTGAGATTCGAAGAAATGCTTTCTTCCAACAAACCGTAAATTAGTTTGGATTTAGTAGAAAACAGAAATCGGTCGTCGAGAATTCCAACAAACGGGAGACAAATCTTCCCTCAGTCTAATCACAGATCATAAAATCTGCAGTTTAAAATAAGACATATACTTCATTTCGCAAAGCTAACCCAAATGTGGTTCTACTTCTTTAAGTAAAATATTATACACAGATATTTGTACTCTGGAATAATCACAAGCATTCAGTCTGTTTTCAGATCACAATGGGTGCCTAGCTAAATTGCTATTCACTTGTTATTGTTATAGCTATTAGACTTCTGAATAATTTGAGCGCCGAGTAGATTGATTCATTATAAATTATTTAAATTAATCCCAGCGTGTTAAGAAAATCAAAACAAGATTTTTCTGAACGTTTCGCTGTGTAAGCCACAGCTTCTTCAGCAGATTTATCTTATTGTTCTGGCATAAACTCGTTTATATACATGATGCAAATAGAAGTAACACAATACTTAGCCAATTGCAAACTTTCCAGATATATTCTCATATATGCGTTTATATCGAAGGAAGATGTGAGACAAAATCATTACTTCACATTAAACACTCACATGGTAGTAATCAGATAAAATGGAGAAGATGCTTCCTATGATGCAAAATACCGTAATCATTCCAAAGAACACAATATCTCCTCTCGGTGTTAATTGTTTTGATTTGAATCCGAGAAACATTGCCAGTGAACCCATGACAGCCGTTATAACGAACGAGATCAAGCTGTCTTTTATGCCGTTTTGATAACACAATATACAATCAACGACAGTCCATGAAAGGATCTAGACAACACAATCAAAAATAGATAGATTATAACTTGTTATTCAGAAATATTCGACACTTTTATTTTGTTTGTTCATGTTACATCGATAGCGGTCATTCACATTATGACATTTCATTACTGAAAGCATTTCTGAAGTCAGCGCATATTTGTTGGGAAATGTGATAGACTAGTCATCATTGATGTTGTATTCACTGAAGAGATCAGAGCGTAATCAAACTTCAGACCAGTAAGCAACCATGTAATCTCCAGTGTCTTGAATTTCCGATCATGTCAATCTGTCGATTTAATGTCAAAATCATGACGCTTTCTGCATCGTCATGTGTTGTCTTCATGTTTTTGTAAACAAATATCCACGTGTCTGGCTAAATGTCTACAGTGCGTTTCATTTCAGAGGACAAATTATTGTTGTGGACATTGGCAGGTAGTTTGGAATTATTTGTGATCTGTGAGGTGTTATACACCAGTTTCTTCTTCCAAATCGATTTCACTTCATACACTCAAGGTGATCCAGTTTTACTGCAGCCAGTCTCTTCATTTCGCCTGATAATTTCTTCAACGTTAACCACTCAGCATGATGTCTGTGTATTCTGACAAGTCGATTACAAAGAACCACGTTGGAATAGTAATGTCAAGTGTGTGATACACTGAAATAAGTTTACTATATTCTGATATGTTGGGGAAATAATGCCTAAAGACTTTCTTTGAACCTTCTTTCATGTTGTTGATAACTATCAGTTGCACAGCAATGAGCTGAGTGATGAATGCTTTACAGTTGAAACTCTCGAATCTGTTGATTTCAACTTCCCTTACACGAGATGTATACTGGCTAAATGAAGGTGTCCAACAACTGAAATTTCCAAAGTAACTATGAAAATTACAGTTTCGTATGTATTTTCAATTGAGTATCTGCCGCGAGATGCTCTACAGAAACACAATTTCACATGGGGATAGCCAAGGACCCTACAATTCAATCTAAACATACTAGAGAGTCATTCACACAGAAATTCCACTGATGCACAACTTACTCCCAATGCCATCATAATGGTATAAATTTGGTACTTCAGTCGTAATCTCAGAGTGATTAGTAGGCATATGTTCATAAAGAAACCAACGGTTCTGAAATGAATAATACAATGTGGCATCAATGTATTCATCAAAATCAATATTAAATGAGTTTGCGCGCAGACAGTTACGTCTGGTAAAACTCAATGTTCATATAATATTCACTAATCCGTGAAGTAACATGATCATTGTGACAGGATACGTCCTTGAACATTTCAACATACATCACAGTTGAAACTCGGTCAGAAATATACTTTAAGAAAGAAAACATTCTATGCATTTCTACTCTAATGAGAAACTTTGTTAATTTCATTTGAACTTGTGATTCCATAGACAATGCGGTACTCAAATACGTCTCATATGCACCATTCTACAAACAGTTAGATTAACTAAAGATTTCCTAGCAAGAAATTCATAACATTGACAGATATCTTGTTTAATTGAACAAATTCATAGACTTCCACCCTGCGGTCACACTCATCAAGGGTGCTTCTTCCCCTTAATGCTCTTGGTTTTTTTCTGTCTTCGCTTATTATTACAATTATTATTACTTTTATCATTATTCGTCATAATTTATGCCCTTCATGCAAACATTCTCTCAATACTATCGAATTTTCCATTTATAACATCTCGACATATTATTAGTGATATTATATCCTTTCTCATTATATTACTCCACCTGTTTCATTTCACACATTCGTTATTTCATTATGAACCTCTCATTGCAGTCTTACTATCTCCTATTTAATACATATCCATTTGTGCTAGCCACTCACTCACCTGACACCTTCTAGTAATCTTGAACTGACTTGTCAATTTTCCTACCCTACAGCCTACTAATCTATTACGACTAATCACCACCATTCTCTCCCATTTCACCGAAATATTTTGTAATCGATTTCAGCCATAGCACGTTTATCACACAAATACGACTATGTATTTTGACACCCTATAACTAATCTGTTATTCTATGCAGAAAATGTAACCGCCGCATAACTGGCCATTATCGTAACGACAAAAAATATTATATTTTATAATTGTTAGAACCTGAGTAGGAGAAATTATTGAAAAGAATATTCTTTGTTCAGACTGACTTTAATTCATCACATGGGTATATCTGTTGGAATTGAGCAGTTTGATTTTGGAAAGTAGATGGAAATATATATGCACCTACTTACCCAAGTAAATCCTCCACAAGCAGCAAAAACAATTTCTCTTTTTTTCTTCCATTACTGACTTTACTGAAATCGAAATGCATCAGTTGAAATGTTATCTCACTCGTCAGTCTCCATTGCGTCGCCAGCTGTGAACCACATCATTAGCTTGTAATTCCTGGCTCCTTTGTAAATCTGAAAATGATTGACATAATTATTCATCATTGCACACCACAAAGAACATCAACACGCGAAACACTAAGTAATGTACTATACGAATGAGTCTACAGATTATCATAAAACAACTTTGAGAGAATCATTACTGTGAGCTACACATATATGCTCATTTACATGTGGATAAGGTGGAATTCATTATTTGGTCCGCGGATCACTCTTCAAATCTGATATACAAATATGAGTATATGACTCAACAAGCAAATTGTCTCCCACTAGTTTCACACGACGCACCGGACCCTGGAGTGGATAAAGAATGGACGTTGAATGTTAGAGTGTGGAATGGAGATGGTGCGAGTAGGAGATAAAAGCCTATGAAAAACCGTGGAGCCAAGTAAAAAAAGTGGAGATAGCAAGATGACATGGAATTGTGCGTTTGAAGGCTTATGTTCCACTTGGAAACTCAGAGAATAATGATAATATAATTACTATCTGAATATTACAAATGAACATGCCATAACATAATGTGAAATAATTTTCCATTTAGAATATCAAAACCTATGGTGCTCGTACACAAAAGACAAGGTGATAAACTCACAGTCTCCTATTCCAATATACTGCTCAAGTATTCACATATGTGACTTTTATAAGATTGTTGGGAGACCACGTAAATAAACTCTCTGATAACATTACATTAGATAATCAATAATGACGTTTGTTTACCTTCAGTCTTCGCGACTAAACCAACCAGCTCAGAGAACACTTTTAATTGCAAATATACAAATTTTTGGATATGAACATTGTTCCAGTGTTCTCTGTGATAATGTTTTGAATGTTTATGAAACGAATGTAAGTGTATAAGAGTATTACAACAGGGTGCAAAATATCAAATTTTTCTGTAAATATGATCCTTGCTACTTCCGATAATAACCAGGTACAAATGAAGTTTGACTCTACACAGGGTATTATTATCGATGAGCTCACTACAATCTATTCACGCACTTAGTTTCAGAATAAAAGTAAAGTGGAATCAGATTTCTCTCTTTTACGCAGATTATCACTGTGTCGACATGCTTCATTTTCTTCACATCACGTATCTATTTAACTTCTATTGATCATGTTGTTAAATAGGGACGAAATTTGGTGTTTCTCGGTAAATATCACTCCTAACAATAACTCCACACACCTTATTGAATGAAAAAGATAATTTCATTGAAATAAATATATGATAGCTGCATCAACACTGAGAAATTGAAGTGCATGATGGCTCAGCATTCAGAGTTTCATATATTTCAACAATAAGTAGTCTGTCGGATAGGAGTCGAACTACTTATGCATTAGTGCATAATACTTCATCATCAGAAAGGTAGATGTAAATGATAGTTGGAAGTGTGTATCGGGAATTCTTGTCACAGAGGTACAACTCTCTTGAGAAAGACTATCTCACCTGAATATTTCTGAATCGATTTACTTGTGTTTTGATGATGGATGAAGAAGTGATTTCATCCAAGCAGTGACACTATCCGAATATGATAATGTGAACGAATGAATAATGACAGCATAGACGTCTCTCTGTTTCAAATAGCTTTGTCATCAGGCCATAGAGATTTTACTTCTACCCATTTCACTACACTTTCTGAACAAATGCACTGGTGATCTGTGCATATGTCTTTGCAACAATACAACTAACATTATATCAGATTCGGTAGTGTGCTAATGCGTTAACCAGTTGTCTTCTTCGATATGATAATCATATTCCCTCACTGCTGCTAAGGTCTTTCAAGCAGCTTCGACGTACACCATCACATTTCCCATTTATTGACGTACTGTCATCGGCATTATCCGTGAAACTGAGATGAAACAAGTTTCATTATGAAATCCAATTCAGTAACCAGCTAATTAAGAAATTACACTCCTTCTTTCATTGAAGCAATCAAACATGCGGAGGTCACTCATCAACTTCAGTAACCTCCTAGTCGAATGCTTCTTAGTGCAGTTTTCCTACACTTGTGATCATCATATGCAATTTGCAAAATGGTTTATATTTGAATCTAGTGACTTTTGTTAAGAGGCGTAAAAATTTCTGGAATGCAATAACATTCAAATTTGAGCTGAATAAGAATAAATTCGTTTGTTTGAGGTACATCTGAAAGTCATCAGCGGTGGTATACACTCTTTTGCCGAGGTGAACCATATATCAGACGAGTACTGGTTCCACGAATATTCGTCGTCACCAAATGCATTTCATACCAGCTATTCCAAATGGAGTAAGTACTAGGCTGCTTCAAGTTATTTGATGAAATGTAGTGGACATTCAGCCTGTTTGAGATTTTCACCTCTGAAATAGAGCCGGCCTGCTTAAAACTCAGGCTAACAAAATTTTCCGTCACTTATATTGCATCTGATTACTTGGATTCATTTTGTTTAAATTATTCAATTATGTGTCGAAATCGTATAACTTACTCTTGCGATTATTTAAAATGTTTTCAACCGGATGATTTACGAGTTAACTAAAGTAAAATTATATTTCAATAGTTTACACACAATGATAAGTTTTGTCATTGGTAATATTTCGAGCAAAATTACTGCCCGTGTTCACACGGCTGTTGGAATTGTTTGATTCACACATTTATGATTTGTACTCATATATGTGTTTCATTATTTTTGCTCATTGATGTTTGTTTTTTTGTATTTGAGTTATATTCCACGTTAGTTCATGTTTTTGTATCCAGAATTTTATTCCAAATTGTTGGTAGTTGTACTGAGTCACCCTTGTTACATGTATCCGGTGTGACTTTAATGAATATCGATTCTATTATAAGTCTTTCTTTCCATTTGTTCATGTTAGTTTTTAGAATAAACACATTGTTCCAATCGATATTGTGATTTTTATCCCATACATGTGCAGCTATCGATGAATTATTTTCAAGATTTTTGGAGGCTTGTGTTCCTGTTAGTTGACCTTTGGTTAGACGTTTATGTTCATTCACTCTTATTTTGAGTGATCTAGACGTTTTCCCCACATATTTAGTTGAACAGTCAGCACAAGATATTTTGTAAATCAAGTTGTTTTTATCCATCATTTTTATGGGATCTTTCAGTTGATTTATTTTGTTTTTGATTAGATTTGTCGGTTTGAAAGTTGTGTGAATGCCGATATTTTTGAGGTTTCTTTGAATTGCCTCTGATGTACGATTTTTATATAGTATTGTGACTGTCTTTTTGCATTCTTCCATTTTGTTATTCTCCGGTTTTACCCTCTTTTTTTCTCTTCTTTAAATTATCTTTTATAAATTCTTTTTGGTAGTTGTTTTCGAGTAGCATCTTGAATAGGACATTTATTTCTTCACATTGGTCCTCTGGCGTTGTTGTAAGTCTACGCATTCTATCTGCAAGTCCTTGTATTAATCCTCGCTTTACCGTGAGTGGATGAGCTGAGCGATAATCAAGGAATCTTCCAGAGTGTGTGATTTTTCTATATATCGTTGTTTTAATGCTACCATCTGTTATTCTCTGTATTTTGCAGTCTAACATAGGTAGTTCTGTAGTACCCCTATACCAACTATAAACATATGATTTTAATCTAATTTGCATACTCATATTATATGCTTACACATACCGATTTTATATGTAATTCGTAAACATTTGTCAATTTACTGCTGAATGTTACCTTGATACAATTTTGAAATTTGACTACTGCAATAATACACGATTACACTCTTCACAAGTGCCTTCTGATTTTACGTTGTGGGCGTCGAGTAGCCACAATGTCTACGCACATTGATAAACGTGAAGAAGTGCTAGGAAATACGTGTACGCTAATTTAGTCAAATAGAACTTGCAACAACTTGGTGAGCCCGACGACAACTTGCTGACCTCGACGCATCGTTACACTTGCTGGATTAATAAAACTCTAACTTTCGCGGATCTATATTTTTACTAGACATTTCGAACTCATTCTTGTGTTTGCTCATAGCACAACTTGCAGTAATTTGTGGTAAGCACCTGCATTGCATGTTTTTTTGTTTTGCCACATTCCTAGTGTGCACAAATTTTGCTACTCTTAAACCATTTTTTTACGAATTGTAACATGTATTCTAATACCTCTGATAACTTAGAGCTGGGATCTGTTAGTACTATTTCTCTTACTGTACCAGTTTTTAAGCCCAGAGACCCTCATCTTTGGTTTGCACGACTGGAGCATTATTTGACTGGCAATAAGCTCACGTCACAGACGGCTAAATTTGGCATTTTGAGTACAGTACTACCAGATGAAGTCACTGAGCAGGTACGGCAATACATCGTTCAACCCAGCACAGAAGCGCCTTACGACAAGTTGAAGGAAGGGGTACTACGATGCACTTCGCTTTCGGATAGGCAAGCATTCGATCGCCTGTTAAGCAATGTTGAGTTAGGTGATAAAACCCCATCGCAATTCATGAGGCATATGCAAAGCCTAGTTGCAGGAAGAGAAATCGATAAACGTCTCTTTTACCAAATCTGGCTGCGACGACTTCCTGCAAACATCCAGCAGGTGCTTGCTTTTGGAGACGACGACATTGACATAGAAAGGCTCACCGAAATCGCGGATCACATGTACGAGAGGTCAACACCTGAATCTGTCGCTTTCACTAGCAGAATACCAGACACTCACGACAGGATACACACTCTAGAACACAAAGTGAACACCTTACTGAGTCAGTTAGCAAAACTGACCACACGCACACAATCAAGCCGCTCTAGAAGCTCGTCTCATCGACGTCTTTCTCAGTCCCCCAACACGTCACGATATCGCGATGATATTTGCTGGTATCACCGTAGTTATGGAAGCAATGCACGACGTCGCCGTTCACCTTGCAACTTTCAGGCTAAACCAAAAGATATATCGTCATGTGTGAAAACTACTGTTGGCAATCTACGATCTAACAGTCGTTTGTTTTATGTAACAGATAGAAATACCGGTACGACATTCTTAGTTGACACAGGAGCAGAGGTGGGTGTTCTCCTTCCGTCTACCCAGGAACGTCAGCATCCTGACCCAGCAGTTACGCTCCAAGCCGTTAATAAGTCCAGTATTGTTACATATGGAAGTAAACGAATGACTTTGGATTTTGGTTTGCAGAATACCTACACTTGGTCGTTCATCATTGCAGATGTTCCATCCCCAATCCTCGGTATCGATTTTCTACAGCAACACAAACTGCTAGTTGATCCGATAAGCCCCAAGCTAATAGACTCGCTCAATAAAACGTACATTGCTGGTACGATTAGCCGTGCATCATCATTGAACTTGATGGTCACACGCACACCAGCATCTCCATATACCAATTTGGTAAATCAGGTTCCTGACCTTTTACAACCTTCTTTTCGAGGAACAGAACCAAAGCATCACATGGTTCATCATATTAAAACTACTGGACCACCAGTTTTTGCACGTCCCCGACGCCTTCACCCACATCGACTCAAAATCGCAAAAACAGAGTTCGATAAAATGCTAGAGCTTGGTATTATTCGACCATCCAACAGCTCTTGGTCTTCACCGCTTCACATGGTACCCAAAGAGTCTTCTGGCGAGATACGTTCGTGTGGTGATTATCGAGCTTTAAACAAGCAAACGGTACCTGATCGATACCCAATACCACATATCCACGATTTCGCTAGCAACTTACCAGATGTTAAAGTTTTCTCTAAAATCGATCTTGTCAGAGCGTATCATTATATCCCCATCCACCCGGATGACGTTCCGAATACCTCCATTACCACACCATTTGGCTTATACGAATTCGTACGCATACCCTTCGGACTAATGAACGCCGCTCAGACATTTCAACGCCTAATCGACCAAGTACTCCGTGTTCTCCCTTTCGTCTACGCATACATCGACGACTTACTAATTGCAAGTGCAGACGAAGCCGAGCATTTGAAACATGTGAAGACCGTGTTTGAAAGACTTAACCAATACGGCATGACTATCAACTTAGACAAATGCGAATTTGGTAAGACCTCACTGAAATTCCTCGGTCATTTAATCGACAGCCAAGGAATCAGACCAGTCCCTGATGACGTACAAGCTATCAAATATTATCCGTTACCAGATTCTTCTAAGAAGTTACGGCGATTTTTGGGTCTCGTTAATTTTTACCGACGTTTTATTCCGAACTGTGCTAAAGCTCTACAACCGTTAACTGACTGCTTACGTGGACATAGTCGTTTATTCCATTTGCCCACAGAAGCTCTTAAAGCATTTGAAACTGTTAAACAATTGTTAAATGACAAGACACTCTTAGTCAGACGCCAAGATGACGCCCCCCCTGTTTCTCATGACAGACGCTTCAGACGTTGCCATCGGGGCAGTTTTACAACAGCAGGTACACGGCGAATGGTAACCCCTAGCATTCTTTTCGAAACGACTGAATCCTACTCAATGTCGTTATAGCACTTTTGGTAGAGAGTTATTGGCTGTTTATTTAGCAATCAAGCACTTTCGACATATGCTGGAAGGTACATCTTCTACTGTCTTTACAGACCATAAAGCGCTAACGAAAGCCTTATCAGCAAAACAGGATAACTACTCTCCGCGTGAACTACGACATCTCGAGTTCATATCCCAGTTCACCTCCGATCTGCAACATGTAAAGGGTAAAAACAATGAAGTGGCAGACGCTTTATCACGTATGCACATTGACAACATTGTATGCCCAGACATCGACTACGAACGTCTCTCAAACTTACAACGAGATGATGCCGAACTAAAAGAGATCATGTCCTCTAAAACAACATCTTTAAAGCTAGACGCAATTCCTTTTGGCACGACAAAAATAATCTGCGACACCTCTACGGGTAAATATCGACCCTTCGTTCCAGCAGCTATGAGACATACAGTATTCGAGAAGTTACATAACTTGTCGCATCCCAGTGTCAGCGCTACTATCAAACTACTAAAAGAAAGATTTATATGGCCGAACATTAACAGCGATGTTAAGAAGTGGACACGAAATTGCTTGTCCTGTCAAAGAGTCAAAATCAACCGTCACACCAATGCACCATTTGGTCGCTTTCCTAAACCTGACTCTAGATTTGACCATATACATGTAGACATAGTTGGTCCACTGCCTCCTTCCAATGGTTTCAACTACATTCTAACTTGCATCAATAGATTCACCCGCTGGCCTGTAGCAGTTCCATTAGCCGACGTCTCCGCCGAAACGGTAGCTAAAGCTCTGGTCGAAAACTGGATAGCTAACTTTGGTGTCCCATCCATTATCACTATAGACAGAGGTGCTCAGTTTGAAAGCCGACTTTTTCACCAGCTAACTAAATTACTGGACATTAAACGAATACAAACAACCGCCTACCATCCTAGTTCCAACGGTATGGTTGAACGACTTCATCGACAACTCAAAGCTGCGCTCGCTGCTTCTTTGACTCAAAACGACTGGTCAACTAAACTTCCACTGGTACTACTTGGTATACGAGCTGCTCTAAAGAAAGATATTGGCTGCTGTGTTTCCGAGCTAGTCTATGGAACAACATTACGATTACCAGGAGAATTTTTCACCCCAGGTAACCAAGTTCCACAAGATATGACTGGTTATGTTCACCAGCTAAAACAACACATGAACGAACTCAAGATGTCACTTCCACGCCAGCAGGAACGAACGTCATACATCCCGCCACAACTGACAGATTGCACTCACGTCTTCGTCAGGAGAGAGGGTGTACAACGACCACTTCAACCCGCTTACGATGGCCCATTCAAAGTTCTAAATAGAAATGATAAAATTATCACGATAGAACGACTGAACAAAGCAGAAGCCATCAGTGTCGACAGAGTTCAAACCAGCGTTCATCGACGATTTAGAAGACGACGATAAAGCTCAGCTGAACGACGTGCCAACACCTACATCCACGCAAGCTTCAACGTCGCCAGAGAAACCTATGAAAACTACACGCTCTGGTGGGAGAGTCCATTGGCCTAAACGTTATGTACAAATCATCAATACATAACTTATTACGAATTTTCATTTTTATTATCTTTATTTGTAATTGTCATTTGACTACTCATTTAACTGATTAATATTTTCATACGTCAATCACGTCACTACTATTTTAACACCGATATTTCCTGTATTATTACATTTAATCATATAGCGCTTAGTATTCACGTATCCTTTCCTTCTACAGACTACAGATTCCCCGGCCGATTTTATCATACCTCACATATTCTACCATGATTATCAATCCAATTTTTTCTTTCATTATCGCATTTATTATCAACCTTATTAACCGCATTAAACTGCTCGTTTTTCACCTTAATAAATCGCTTTCTATGCACTATCTATGCTGCATATTACGCTGATGCATGTTTTTGTCGAACACTTAAATGAATTCTTTATCTATCAGTGTTCTGGTGGGGGAATTATGTATTACCCCTATACCAACTATAAACATATGATTTTAATCTAATTTGCATACTCATATTATATGCTTACACATACCGATTTTATATGTAATTCGTAAACATTTGTCAATTTACTGCTGAATGTTACCTTGATACAATTTTGAAATTTGACTACTGCAATAATACACGATTACACTCTTCACAAGTGCCTTCTGATTTTACGTTGTGGGCGTCGAGTAGCCACAATGTCTACGCACATTGATAAACGTGAAGAAGTGCTAGGAAATACGTGTACGCTAATTTAGTCAAATTGAACACGCAACAGTTCCCCAATTTCATTCTCTACTTCCATAGTGAATTTTATGGAGTCGACATGGCTTTATATGTGTGAGAAGAGTTTCTCAATATCGTTTTTTTTCACTATTACTAGTGTGTCGTCTACATATCTCCACCAACATTTCAGTGATAACTTGAATGGTTTAAGGGCATTCTCTTCCCAATAATCCATGAATATGTCAGCTATTATTGGTGAGATAGGCGATCCCATGGCTACTCCTTCATTTTGTTGGTATATCTTCCCCTCGAATGTGAAATATGTTGTTGTCAGACAGAATTCCACCCCTTTTATTATCTCTAATACGGATAACTGTGTTCTGTCTTTTAGGCCATTATCTTCTTTTAGTTTCTCCTTCAGTGCATTCATGGCCATTTGAATGGGTATTTTCGCATACAGACTGTTTACATCAAAGCTGACTAGTATTTCCTCTTCCTCTATTTTAGTGGTTTTTAGTCGCTTCACTAATTAAAATGAATCTACTATTCTAGATTTTGAGTTGTCTCTTGTTGGTCTTAGCATTGCTGAGAGAAATCTTGATAGCATGTACGTTGGTGTTTTTCTAAAGTCTACAATCGGTCTTATTGGATATCCCTCTTTATGCAATTTTATCTTGCCATATATTCTAGGTATATTGCATGATTTTGGCACAATTTCAAACCATTTTGACTTACCAGTTACTTCTTTCATTTGTCTGACTACCTTTGCTGTTTCTTTCATTGTTTTGTTTGTGATTGTTTCAGCTGAATTCGTCATTAGGGTAGAGGGTCCAGACTGTAGATGTTCATTTATCTTTTCATTATATGTCGTTTTGTTAAGTATTACTGTTGTGTTGCCCTTGTCTGCTTGAGTAATGACAATGGATTTGTCTGCTTCTATGTCTTGGAGTGCTTTTAGTTCCTCCTTCGTTGCATTCAGTTTTTCTGCTTCTTGCTTTTTGAAGGTTAATGCACATTGTGCTCGTACCAGTTCTCCTTTTTGTTTGTCATGTCCTTCGTGTGCTGTTTCAATTATAGGAAAAATATTTTCAGGTTTTAATCTTTTGTTGCTAATATTGAAGTTCATCCCTTTCATCTGTACGCTTTCCTCTGCTTCTGTTAGCTTTCCGTCTCACAAGTTTACAATCCAGTTGGTTTTAGTTACTTGTTTGTCATTCGGAGTTTTCGCTATCATGAGTTTATTAAATTTTTTTATTTGTTTCTTCTTTGTTTTTTCATAGGTAGTTTCTTTTCGTTTTTGTGCAACTTCTAGTATGATATCATACTTTCCCTTTTCAATTTCTCCTTTCAATTTTTCTCTTGCTTCATTAATATATTTCCTTATTGTGAATAGTTTTCCTATAATTCCACGTAGGTTTTCTTTGATGCATATTTCTGAGGCATGTGTCAGCGCTGCATTTGCTTTATCCGTAGATATCGGTGATTTTAGTCTCATGTATACAGGAATAATTCCATTTTTTAGGCATCTGATGTTGAAAATTCGATGGTTCATAAATCGAGATTCAGCTTGATATAAATGTGTGGGTTTGTTGGCCAGTCTTTTAATGGGAAGACCGTCAGTTGAATTAAAATCAGTAAAAAGCTTGAGCATTGTGGATTAGATCAAATAAAGTACAATTATATTTCAAAGAAGAAACAAATAAAAAAATTTAATAAACTCATGATAGCGAAAACTCCGAATGACAAACAAGTAACTAAAACCAACTGGATTGTAAACTTGTGAGACAGAAAGCTAACAGAAGCAGAGGAAAGCGTATTCCTATAATTGAAACAGCACTCAAAGGGCATGACAATGCTCAAAAGTTTTACTCTTCTTGATTTACGAATATGTAATAACCTCAAAAAAAAGCATCATGTTGGGTGGAGGAGATCCTTAAAGTGTACTCCAATGCATCAGATGACTGTTCCTGTGATTGTGAGCACAAATTGCAGGTCATTATCGAACAAGATTAATCACTTGGATGCTTTATTATACTCAAATATTTATCGTAATACAGGTGTAATAACGCTTCAAGAAACTTGGCTAAACGACTCACATGATGATAATTTAATCTTACGAAATGGTTTGAATATGTACAGACAAGACCGAAGTAGTTCAAGGAAGAAGCAAGTTCATGGTGTTGCTACTTTTGTCGATTCTCAGTGGTCTGTTGCCAGCAACTTCTGTTTCAAATTCTCAAATGATAATATTGACTGTATAAGTGTGAAATATCGAACTAAACACCTATCTAAATACAAATTCGTTTATATCACAGATATATCTATCACACCTTGTTGTAGCACTTCAGAATTATCTATGTTTGCTGATGAATTCACTATTTTCGCTGCCGCCTCTTTCGGTAACTCCTTGTCCATAGAGACAGGTGATTTTAATTCATGTGACTGCAGCTTTCCCACAGTGATAGGTCATGAAAATGTTGTTAACTTTCCCATCAGGCTGGATAATTCTCTTGATCTTGTATTTATAAATGACTGCGGAATATATAAAGCCAGTAAAACAGACCCACTGTTTAACTCCAATCATTGTATTGTACGGTTTTTACCCAGAATTGATGGAAAGATGCACAAGAGAACTTTTTCACACCTTTCCAAGAAAACTGTACATGCATGCTACTCTATGGAGAATGTTCAGAACCCCAGAAGCATGCTCAAAGACACAAGGAGGAACTTCTTTAATGAAGACTCTCTTGATGACACAATCCCCAATATTACAAGTTATCTCAAATTTTGTCTTGACACCAGTTGTCCCAGAGAAACACTCTTATCAGATTTGACTATTTCCCCTCCCTTCAACTTGAAAGACTTCGCAGGGAAAGGATAAGTTACACAAAATGAAGAATGAAAAAATGGTTAAAACAGAATTAACATCCTAATCAAGTCTGAATAACACAGGTTGAATTCCCTTTACAACCAGAAGTTTATATCCTGTATAAACGCCTCTAATATATGGAAACCTTTCAAAGAAATTACTCGTGGTAAGCAGATGAACAGTATTCATTATTCCCTTCATGTTTGCACACTAAACGAGTCCTTCATACATTCTCCCACAAATGCTAAACTTTCTAGTAATACAAGTGTTAATGACACCTGATTCCTTGGTTTTAACACAAATGATGTTCTAAAATATCTCCAGTCTCTGAACTCTTCTTGTAGCGTAGGTCCAGATGGTTTGCCTAGCCATATTCATAAAAAGTGTGCAGATATCCTGTGTTATCCTTTCATGGATACATTTAAAGAATCTTCTTCGAGAAATGTTGTGCCAGCCGGCTGGAAGGACATTAAAATTGTACCTATACCTAAGTAGTCTACTGCAACATGTTTTAAATTTAGACCCATTGCTATTACTTCCCCTTCTCTAAAAGCTAAGTAATTGTAAATCTTTTTGATTTTTCGACCTTCACTTCAAGCCTTTAACGATACCAAACAATTCGCCTACAAACACAGTAAAAGTACTTTAGATGCACCTGCAATGTTGTATCATAACACTGTCTCAAGTTTAGACAAAGGGGTATACATTTGTTCGCTGCACCTTTCTAGATTATACATCCGCTTTCAACTCAGTACCAAGGGACATTTTGTTAAACAAGCTTGCTGATACTCAGACAGACTTTTGGGTTATCAAATAGCTGCATTCTTATTTCTCAGGAAGAAAGCAATACACTGTATGTCAGGGGAAGTCGTCCACTTCATTGCTCACTGAGGTTGGTGTCTCTGAAGGCGCTGTCCTTTCTCCTTTTCTGTTTTCTTTCCTCTTGCGTGTCTTGCCCCACTCTGATGAAGCGAACTTTGTTACATATGCAGACGATCTAACTATTTCAATGTCTGTTAACTCCCAGCTACACTGTACTAAGATGAACAGCTTTCTATCAGGAATTAGCAAATGGTCTTCGTCTAACTGCCTTAAATAAATCCGTCCAAATGACAGACTGTCAATTTCAGTTTCCGATGTAAAAGAAAGTTGAATGAAGCCGTTGATTCCTATGACTGTTGCAAAATTGATGATAGTGATATAGAAACCAAGTCTGAAGTTAAGTATCTTGGATTAATTCTCTCTTCTGACCTATCCTGGTCCTCCTATGTCTTAGCGATTTCTGAAAGAATATTTCGTCTGAATTTCTACATTGAGAAGTCAAGGCACTCAGGCGTAACCCAACCACTCCTCTTACGGTTTGTCAACTTGTGTATTTTACCTATTCTTCTTTACTGTTCACCCTTATTCCTTCCTGGATTGCTTAAAAAGACTATGTCATACTTGATAGAACGCCGAAGACTGTCAGTAGGGCGAGTGGTATTCCATTGGGCCATACTGTTGACATTGTCATTGACAGGCACTTGATGTCATGCAACAAATTCGCTAAATGAATTCTGTCAGATTCTGAGCACCCACTGCAGCACCCGCAGCTCCAACCTTGTGTCTCCTCAGGTGAAACAAGAAGTCTTTTCAGGAGACTTTATGCACGTATGTCTAAGTATAGAAATTCCACTAAACCATATTTGACACGTACTTTATGTGATGAAAATAGTGTTAGGCATGAAATAACTAACTTTCTCTGCACTATTAAATAAACCGTTTCCTTCACCTTTACAACATCAACCTTCATTGTTACTGTATTTCTTTTATTTTAAATCCTCTTAATTTTTTTCGTTTAGTTTATTTTTTCTCTCATAAATGTGGAAATAATTTAATCTTTATTATAACTGTTAATTTTGTATTTCCCCTCACTATACCATATCAACAGAACATTAAACCCAATAATTTATAACATGCTAAAGTTTCCAAACTGAATCGACAATACCGTTTGAAACAAACTCACTGTTATTATTATTATATTTAATATTCTCAATTCACGCTTCGAATATTTCTGACATTATGTCATAAATGTGGACAAATTCCTCCGGTTAATTTTATTTATATTTTGAGTAAATCAGATGCAATATTGTGACAAATGCTGAGAATTCCATTCTGTATTATAAGTACTGTTTTTGGAATAAAGTAGATTATTATTATTATTTAAGTATTCATGTAATACTTTTAAATATCACTCACCAGCTTGTCTAATATATCAGCTGAAGCAGTTTCTCCCAGTTGAAAGTTTTAACCGCGAGATAGTGCCAAGACTCGTTGTCGTAATTCCACTCACCACCATCTGCACCATGCATGATAATTTGTTTTAGTTTTTCACTTATACGGAATGAGTAAACATAACGATTTCATCACTGTTATTTCATATTCTACTTAATACAGATCTGTCTTACTCACTGCATTGCTTAAACAACGTAGCCGGAGACATCCGGTACGGCTTAGCAGGATCAACCATCAGATTTTTCAGGAATCGTCGAAATCCCTCAGAAAGCACACCATAATTTCCCCCCTACTTTTCAATGTACTTGAATTTTCCTAATATCATTCGATGGTTTGCTGAATTTGGCTTTGATAAACATCACTAGATTATTTCAGTTTTACTTCATCAATAAAACATGTTATTCAAATATATATTTATGGTTTGTTGAGAATTGTGTGTTGAAATTTAATCTCTTTCTTAAGCAGTCATGGTAACCAACATCAACATGAATAAATTTACGTATTTTGCAGTTTATTCGAGGATATTTTATTGAAGTCCGAGTCATGAGTGTGAACACACCCACATGAATGTGAACGAGATTCGGTTTATCCTCACATTTTATTTCTCTCAAATGGAACTGTGAACGTCTTCATTATCCTGACGTGTTTTCAACTGTTCAACATGTTCTCCATAGATAACAATGAAC
>OX235272.1:24523501-24645166 GCA_944472155.2 Trichobilharzia szidati | reverse complement strand
CGGTTTTATTGTCTTCAGGGTACTGAATTAAGCGACTCTCTTGGTCTGTGTGCTATAACTATTTCGCTAGTTTCAATATTCTAAGCGTTATCTCAGAAACAGGCTTTACTTACAGTTGAATGAATTCTCTTGTGAGTTTTGAGGATAATTTCTTACTGGTAATTTGATTCAAGCGCAAACATTTTGATGAAACCATAGGGGTATCCAGATTTATATATATAATTATTTGTGTGTGTGTACATGAGGTTTGTCAAGTTTATAAACACAAGGTTAATCAGACAGAAACTTAAGTAAGATTGAGTTAGTAACTTACTAACTCAATCTTACTTACTTACTTACTTAAGATGACGTAATATAATTGACCAAAATGTTTCAACTTAGGTCAGGGTAGCAACAGAGGTAATTATAGGTAGAGACTAAGTATGCCATTTAAATTAGAAGTGAAATTGAGCAAATAAGTTGCATGACGTAACATAAATGACTAGAAATTGAGCTAATTTAATAATTCCCATTGTAGCATTAAGAACACAATATTCAGCGAAGAGACTCTTTTCAACGAATTTATTATCAAGCTGTACAATCGTATATATATGGTTTTTTAAGAAATTATATCCGGTGAGGGAATTAGGTCAAAGGTGTGAATACATGAAATAATAATAGTATGAAATGCAATTAAAATATTTGTGATTATAATCATAGTTTAATGTCAAGTGGCACAATAATTAATGTCGTATATAGAATAATACATAAGGTGTATAGATTTTGGAAAGGGGTACATAATTATAAGATTAGTAGACGAATATAAAATGTTACATAACATGGTGTGAAATTTGATAAGATAGAATTCAATATTGTAAAAATAAAAATATAAAAATTAATAATTTTGGGTTTAAAATGTCAAGTGGGTCAAGTGGAAAAGATTCAGAGTGAGAATAGTAATAATAATAATGATAATAATATTAATAATAATCGTAGTAATAAGGGAAAAGTACATAGAATAACTAAATAAACAAAATAAATAAATGTCTATCCCTCTACGGCCAAGGCAGAAGTAGGGATTGTACATACTTCTTTTGTACACAAAGGTCTGGCTTAAAGTCATGAATTGCCAAGGCCTCAGCTGTCTTTAGAAGTCTGTAACGAAGAAAACGCGGGAAGTTAGCATGGATTCTATATATGATCTTAAAATCATGGTCAGGGTTGACAGAGTGACAGAAGTCGATCAGGTGTTCCAGAATAGAGCTTCGCACACACTTCCTTTCTCCCTTGTAAAACCATGCTGGAATGTGTTCTCGTATCCGTGTGGAAAGCGTCCTCTGACTACGGCCAATGTACCTTGCTCCACAAGAGCAGGTGAACTGATAGATGCACATGGAGGCGGCCAGACGGGGGAGCTTATCTTTTACAGAGGTAGAGAACAACTTGCAGCTAGTGAACGTCATATGTAATTTTGCTGCATAGAACGTCTTACTGACTGATTTAGAGAGACGATTTTTGAGCATATCTGAAGCTTGATCACCTTTGAATTCCAAGTTCATGAATAAGGTTTTCTTTGGAACTGTGTCGGTGACCAGTTTAGACTGCTTATCTTTCATGTTGCTGTCAATAAATCGGTTAGGGTAACCGTTTTCTGCCAGCGTGGCTTTTAAGAAGTCAAGTTCCGAGTCAACGGAATCAGAACTACAAATTTTCCTTATCCTAGAGCAAAGCGAATGAATTAAGTTCCTTTTCCTGGAGATAGGCACCCAACTGTAAAAATTAGTTAGTTGTCCGTTCCATGTACGTTTCCGGTGGATAGATCTTTTGAGAGATCCGTCATTACGTCTGCTGAGGCACACATCAAGAAAGGGAATACTTAGTTCGGATTCCTTTTCTACGGTGAATTGTAAAGAAGGATGGCAGTTGTTGAAAGTAAACAAGACATCATCAAGAATTACATTTTTATCGCAGATAACGAAAGTGTCGTCTACGTATCGTTTATAAATGTCAAAATGACCGATGGTTTGACTAAGTTGAGAATTTTCAAGCTTAGCCATAAAACAATTGAGCGTTGTTCAAGTCAGTAACAGTGGTAGTGAGGTGTAGAAATTAAATCGGGTGAGGTTAGGGAACAAGAAAGTTTAAAATATAAAATATTACAGTTGAGAAGACAAAATAATACTAATGAAGAAACAGAAAAAAAAAGTTTAAGTAGAATTTACTTGTCGGGTAATAAGATAAATTACGTCCATTGCAAGTGTAGTGATTGAACGAACTTCTTCTGTATGCAGAGTTCAGGACTCAGCGAGTGAATCACCATTGCTTCTGCAGTTTGAAGAAGTCTGATTCGTACACCTTTAGGAAGACTACTTCTTACTCTGTAGACGACTTTGAAGTTTGTTTGAGGTGTAGCTTGGTGTCCGGATTCTATCAGATGTTCTAAGATGGAGCTGCGGGGGCATCGATTTTCTCCTTTGTAAACCATGTTGGTAAGTGTTCGGTGATACGTTTGGAAAGCGAGCGCTGGGTACGGCCGACATACCTGGCTTCACACGAGCAGGTGAATTGATAAATACACATTGATGAGGCCAGCAGAGGTAGCTCATCCTTCACGTTCACATGCAATCATAGGTTTTGTGGAGAAGGTTAATTGTAGTTCAGCTGCGAAGAAGGTCTTCTGAAGTGAGCGTGACAGTCGATTTTTTAGTGTTTCCTCAGATATATCTCCACTGAATTGAAGATTCATGTAGAGTATTTTTTTCTTGACGCTAAGCATGGGCGGCTTTTGTGGTCTAGGATTCATAGATTTTGCAACAAATCTTTCTGGATAACAATTCTCTATGAGGATTCTCTTGAGATTGTCCAGTTCATCTTGTATGGTGTCCGGGGTGAAAATTCTGCAAACTCTGTAACTGATTCAACAGATCAGGTTTCGTTTGGTGTATTGGGGTACCCGACTGTGAAAGTTAGTAAACTATCCGTTCCACGTCGATTTTCTGTGGATAGACCTTTTCAGAGTTCCATCCTGTTCTCGTCTTGTTATTTGGACGTCAAGAAAGGATATTTTGGAGTTGGACTCTTTCTCCAGCGTGAACTGAATCGCGGGGTGGCAGTTGTTCAATATTTGTTCTCTGAATAATGTTGGTATACAGTTTGTTTTGTGTGTTGTTGGATCATTGCTTTTACGGTTGAGCATTTATTCTGTGTGGGTTGATTTCCGACATACCTGTGTCTCTAGATTTCTCTTGTTTGTTGTCTTGACTAAGACACATCATCTAAGAAAGGAAGTTTGCTATCTAATTCTTATTATTTTGTTCAGCTAAATTTATCTTCGATTACGATTTTTGGACCATTTGGCTAGTGTTATTCATTCAGTTTAATTTACGTAATCTCCTTAAACCTTATTGTTTTCGAATAGATTTCACTTAGTTTGTGTTGCATAACTAATCTGTCAATGTTTTCATTATCTTTTAATTTTAGATCGGCTACCTCATTGGGGTAAGTTTAATTAGAATTAAATTTATTCCTTAATTAAAATCTCATACATACATAACACTTTGAAATATTTTCAATATGTGATTGAAATATATTTGAAATATATTATGTTCAAGTATTGGTTTTGTAGGGATTTTGTTTGATTGCATGGAGGATTTCATCATGAGGTGACATCAGTTAGAGAACCACTGGAAAACCTGAGAGTACTGGACAGCTGTTTCGTCCTAGTTTGCACTCTTCATCAGGACGCACCCGATGGGGTTAGAACCCAGCTCGCCTTGTAACCAGAGGGTCCTTGGTTCGAACCCCAGTGGGTGCGTACTGATGAAGAGTCCCAAACTAGGACGAAACAGCTGTCCAGTACTCCCAGGTTTTCCAGTGGTTCTCTAACTGATGTCAGCCCATGATGAAATCCTCCATAAATATTATGTATATACGGGCTGTTTGTCTGTAAATTCAAACAAGTCTGATGATGTCCGCTAGAGTTTTAAACCTCTTGAATGTCTAATTCGCATCTACAGTTATTTCAGCGTTGTAGAATAGTTTTAACAGGGTGCCAGATAACTTCAGCTGTAACAGTGGCTAGTCATCTCCTTTAAAATCTACTTTAGGATGTTTTGAAAATCAAAGTTCAGCGAAGAGTCTCTTTTCGGTGAATTCATTCACTTAGCTGTACAATTCTTTTGTGTGTGTGTGTGTGTGTACATTAGGACTGTCGAACAAAAATAAAATAAAATTTGGTTAGGGTTACTGTTTACATCATTAAAATGTTTTTAAACTGCGATGAATAATCAAAATTTCAACTAGGAGAGGGGGGTGAAGATTGGTAAGTATTGGCGAAGGTTGCGTAATATGAAGCAGGGTGTTAATGGTGACACGTGTCCAAAAAATGAATTACGTAATAGGTAAAAAGAGTAAATAAAGGGGGTAGTTAAAAAGATGTTACTAGGACGCTATACGAAAATTCAAAAAAGAAACAAAAAGAGAGAACAAAACATTATTAACAAAGTCATAGTGTGGTGAGAGCTGTCTGCAAGCCAAAATTGTAGACAACAATTTACGTCAATGTTTACTTCCAGAATCGGGGTCATGAGAAAAAACAGTAACAAAGCTTAACCTTGAGGAACTCACCAACCAATCACAGCAGACTTAACGTGTGCAAATACGATTCACAATATATATGGCTTAACTTTTTAAGAAACGGTCACAAGCAGTACAGAAGACGTTGCTTCTCCGCTGACAATAATGTACATAAAAATCTATAAATATTTCTTGATTTTCTCAATAAGCGATCTGTTTCCTGGCCCTTGTCTTCTGTCGTTACAGTAGGACTTGGAGTTATATCCAAGTTAGAAGAATGGGGTGGAGGAAGACGTCAAGCTTTTACAAAAGTTTAGTAAGCGCATTAGAGCATCTTAAAATGAGGTTGAAAGTATCTAGAGCACTGGTATGCTAAAGTGATTTTATGTTAAACCGTAACAGTTACTTTCATACCTGAATTACGTCTTTGTTATGCAGTCATACAGCACACTGCAAGAAACAGAGAATTCATCACTTTGTACCTTCTTGGAAAACCTAAGTTTATTGAAAAACGCTGTCCCGTGGTTAGATACTGAGTTATTACATAGCCGAAATGAACAGCAATTCTGTGTGTCAAGATAAAATATCAGAATAACGTGTTATTGGTTAACAATTTTCAACTACCATATATACTAGTAATTTTTAAGTGTTACAAGTACACAGAGTTTATCGTCGTCACTATTGACACATGAACTCCCATGAACGAATGTTCTAATATCCCCTTGATCTCTGAATCGTAGACAGTCCTGCTTAGAACACCAACACTCGCTAAATATTTAAAAAAAATACGTTTTGGTATTCACCGTTCACCAACACCAAACTAGCTTTTATTAATATTCATTTTTTTATATTTTATTGTTGTAGACGAATTGGAACTAGTACATCTGCAAAGAATTTAAACACTATCAAATCATTACGTGTACTTCGTGTTCTTCGACCTTTAAAAACAATCAATCGTGTGCCAAAATTAAAAGTAAGTTTTCACGTATAAATTTTGTCAAATTACTAAAGTATATTATTAAACTGATTAGCAAAAAGGCTGGTGAAATAACAGTCTCATTACGAGTTACGTCACGAATCGACACCAGTTAGATAATCACTAAAATCAAGGGAGTACTGGACAGCTGTTCCATAGTAGTTTGAGACTTTTCAGTATCACACAGCCGTGACCCACAAGGAAATGAACCTGAAACCTTTAGGTTACCAAGCGTACTCGTTGTCCCTTCAGCAGCTGAGACAGAATCCAATGAGATGTGACTTCTACCTTTTGCCAGTTTACGGTATATAACGCTAGCGAATGCTACTTAGGAGTTCCAAACCACTAAGGAACAGCTTTACAGTACCTCCTTGTTTTCAGTGGTTCTCTAGCTGGTGTCAGTTTTTCTCATATAGTTCTACTGCTTTAATCTTGAAGATACTGTTTACAAAAAGAAGATATAGCTTCGTAAATAAACCTTCCAGTTCTAGAGTATTTACACCAAAATAATCTACCTTAGCTGCAAATTTTCCCAAACACTTCTGTATATTTAAGTGTTGGTTTTCAGAGATTTGATTGGTTTCACGATTTTATCATAATCTGATATCTATAAAAGAACCACTGGAAGACTGATTCACCCCAGTTTCGGTCGGTTTTCGATATAGAACTGTGCACATATGTGCGGCAGTTCAAGTCGCCACACTCCATGTAGCACACAAACCAAGAGAAGAAAGTAGAAGAAATGCATAATATAGACAGTAAACAGAGGTGTGAGACAAAGGAGTAGTAATAACGAAGAACAAAACAGTTTCATTGGAAATCATAAGTCACAAGGATTGGATGCATCTGCGCCACTGACATCGATTTCGAACCATGTCACCAATTGTTTCCAACCATTGATTTTTACCTTCCCGAGGACCCCAACCAGGAAGTCTACACCTTCCTACCTGGCTTAGACTAACTATTGTGGATTTCATTGACTGGTGCCATGTTTTCGTTTGACCGCCGCTAGCTCTTTTTCAGCCTGACCCCATATCAGCTAACATTGTTCGACGAGGAAGGCGATGACTACGCATACGTAACACATGTCCTAACCATCTCAGTCGATGTAATTTCACAGTCTCGTCGATTGATTTCCCGCCTTATCTAGCACTCGACGCCTAACCTCAATATTGCTCACCTTATTATACCACTTCACGCGGGAGATGGAACGCAGACACCTATGATTGAAGACAGCTAATCTTTTCATATCTTCAGCTCTCAATGGCCAGGTCTCACAGCCATAAAGGAGAACGGAGCGGACTGTTGAGCAGTACACACGCCTTTTGGTCGATAGCCAGTCGGATATCGCGTCTACGCCAGAGGCAGAGTAAACTGGCATATGCGAAACTATCCCTCTGTATTCGTGCTGAGATTTCGTCGGAGATCAACCCGTTGGGGCTGATGGTACTTCCCAAGTAAGTGAAGCGGTCAACGTGCTCTACCACTTCACTTCCTATTTCTAATCTAGGGGTCGGTGAAGTCCAATCCTGCAGCATCATCTTACATTTTACAAGGGCGAATCGCATGCCAGTTTAGGAATCTCCAGCATTACGCACCCACTGGGGTTTGAAACCACGACCTTCTGGCTGAAAGGCGAGCTCGTAGACCATTAAGCCTATGGGACTATGAATTCTAACTTCTGCCAATTCATGATATGGTGCAACCACTAGCGAATGTCATCGGCGAGTATTTGTCTTCATACCCGACCTTCTGTATCCCGCTGGTTATAACTTCCCACTAGAACCCAGGTAACTACCTACCTGAATGGGGCCAGTCACTAGTGAGCATCAGACTGATATGCTTATCTACTGAAAACTAAACAGTAAATGGGTGGCTGTATTGACTCAGTGACCCAGTGGACGAAGCTCCGGTGTTTGAGGCGACGTGTTCTGTGTTGAATTCTTAGTAGGGACACTAAAATCACTGGAGAGTAAGACTCTGTGGCTATCCAGCACCAAAAACAAGCGACTCACTAAGCCTGAACGTGATCAATATGGTCACACAGGTAAGTGAAACATCAGTGAAACATGAGTAAATACATATTAAGTTTGTTGACTTTTCCATGAAATAGTCGGAGTCAGTTTTTCTTAAAATAACAACACTTAAAATAAGTTAGACTCGATCAAACTACTGACGTAGACGTGTCTACATTTTACGCTTAAATCATGTGATTTTATCTGTTTCATTTCCTCGTCTGATCATCCACTGGTGATTGCTTTGTTTCACTGTTAGTGTGAGAGTTAAATAAACATAAATACAGTGTAGAGTATATTGTGATGCATTATAATGATTGTACATAATAGATTACAAATTCAAGGAAAAGATTTAATTAATTAACGATGAACAAGGCATCATGACTGACTAATTACTCACTCACATGAAATTTGTTCATCAGTTTATATTTTTTTCTTTGATTGTGTGCGTTTTTCATAAGGTTAACTGAATGCACACATGCTGTCTACACCCCTCAATTAGTTTAGTTTTCAAAAGAGAAGATGCTCTATTTTCACTTCTAAGAAGTCTAGGATAGTTTCCTCTACTGAACACAAAATAAACCAGCAAGCTACTTGAAGTACACCTTGTTAGTGCTCAGGAAAAAGTCAGGCGAAAATTTCATTTTCTTCAGCGTAGTTCTTTTTTGATCTGAAATTTTTTCTGTTAGAGTTGAGTGAGAAAGAGTGAGGGAATTACGCAAAAGTTCTCTCCATATGGTTTCTTTAGTAAAGGAAAGCTAGAATTGTTATCTGCAACTAACAATCATGCGTGTTTCTAATTCAATTTTGATTTTTCCATGGATCTATTGAACGGAAGTATTCGGCTGCTAGTACTGACGCGTTGACGATGTCTGTGGATTAACTTGAAGCAATTTGATGGATGGTGGCTAGCAGTGTTATCCAGGATACACGCGTAGTCCTATTCAGGACTCGTTAGATGGATGTACCTGCGTTCCTCAGTGAGTGATGGTGTTCCCAATTAGGCTTGGACGCAGTAGCCATCGTTTCAAACGCCTGAACGTATTTGAAAATGTTTTTATTTCAAACTGACTCCGACTAATTCATGAAATCTTGTATAAAAAAAGCCAACAATTTAGTATGTATTTTCTCCACTGATATATTCGACCGTATTGATCAGGTTCAGGCTCTTTGATTGGACACCTAGATATTATCACGGTTGAGAATGTAAAATTTATGGTGCTGATTAGCGGTAGAACTGCACAAGTGACCCATGTACTTCTCAGTGAGTGATATTGTTCCCACTGATACCCGGAGTTTAAAACGATGGGTACTGCGTTCGAGTCTCACTGAGAAATGCAGATGTACCCGGCTAATAAGGAATTCCAAACAGGATGAGATATGCATCTTGGATTCCACTGCTCGTTACCATCTACCAAATTATAACAATCATTCTGCCTTCAGGCACTACATATACAAGCCTTGAAGTCACTTAGATAGACAGATAGTGCACAGTTGTATAGTATGCCACGCCATGATTATTTTCGAACACTGAATGAGACCTTATCTATATAAATGCTTTCAGTCAGACTTTGTATTCCTATGCAATAACAAATTAGTCAAGCGTTTTCATATAATCTTGAATGTGTTTCGTTACTATACGGAATAGGATTAATCGTCAAATAGTAACGACATAATCTCATTTAAAAGCGCATGCATGAAAATATAAACTGAAATGCATATTTATGTAACATACTCGCCGCTCGAATGATTGAGATGTTAGTTTTATTATGAGAAAGATTAAAAAATTAAGGGTTTTGAGCAGATGATTTATGCTAGAAACCATGCAGTGTTGTACATTCATGAAATAATTCAGAATCATGGCTCAGATTGCCGATTTACTCAGTTTTATTGACTCTTCATGACTCATAGTTTACAGATTTTATAACTGTGCTTTATACCGCAACTGTCACAACTGAATTTATTGAGGACGTTAGGTAATGGTCGAGAAAGGGAAGAAGTTGGATCACTTAAAGCATTGGAATTCAAATCGATAACGACTTCATTCACAGCAGTGAAACTTCCATATTTGCTTGTGAATATGGTTGATGTTGCTTGCCTTTTAGTCAAACCAGACTAAAACGTAATATCAGTCTGATTTCTACCCAAGATTTAAGTAGCATTTTAAAGTATTTATGTTTTCATCTTCTAAATCACAAAAAAAAATATTGGTTATTCGTCAAAATAATAATAAACTATCCTTATGTTCATTGTTCATTATCTTATTTTTTCCTCTTTTTCTCAGGCTGTATTTGATTGCGTGATCAGTTCATTGAAAAATGTTTTCAATATATTAATTGTATATTGGCTTTTTCAATTCATATTTGCTGTAATTGCTGTACAATTATTTCAGGGAAAATTTTTTTATTGTAATGATGTCTCTAAAGTGACAAGAGAAGATTGCCAGTAAGTGGGTTTTTGTGTGTGTGTATTTTTCCTGTTATTGAATCACTGTTACATAACTGGTGTGTGAGTGTGTTGTTTATTGTCGTCTTCCAAATGAAATATGCATCCAAGACTTAGCTTGAATAAGTCGTTGAGTTGTGTATCAATCATTACCCAACAAATATTTCACCTTTAGTCTTTGCCTACTTATAAGTAGTTAGCGGTTTACATTGATATTTGTAATAAGTTTTACCATAGTGCTGCTCTACAATTCAGCTATTTTAATATCATTATTATTATTCCATCGGGTTCCGAGTGGTAAAGTTGACTTCAACAGCACACCTCTGTTTCAATCTCTTCTCTACAATCCCTTTTAGCTAACTGCAGCATTGCCTATGGGCTTTCATATAATCCTCACACGATCTCCTCTCTGTCACCCTAAGACCACGCCTAAGTTGTCGCTTCCCATTCAGGTTCCACTCAAAGGCAGTCCTGTTGTGTAATGTCACAGAATGACCTCCTCAGTGTGTGTCCTATCCACCTCCATTTTCTTTTGTATATTTTTGGGCAATAGGTTTTTGGTTGACTTCTTGCCTTGCAGAGTTCCATGATGAGAATGTTTTATGGACGATTATCTGATCTTCAGTATAGAGCCAGCAAAGTCATCTGATGATGCAAATCCGTTCGGAATGCTTTCGTTGACGTGCGCGTCAAGTCTCTGAACCACGTATAAGCAACGACTTGACACTGGTGTTAAGAATTCGAATCTTGTTCTTTATACTTAGTGCAGTAGACTTCCATTAATGAAGGCCTGCCTGTACGTTTACAGAAATTATTTTGAAAGCAGCGAAATTCCGTCATTATAAAACCTTACCTTATTTTTCAGATGTACTGAATGTTTGGGATTTTGTTAGTTCAGTTAATTGAACAATTTTATCACAGTCTTGATTCTCGCCTTTATGCGTTGAATAACTGACTGACTGGTTTCAATACAGGACTTTGCACTGGTGTGCAGCAGTTCGAGTTGCCAATCTCTCTCCCAGTAGCACACAAAGCTAGAGAAGAAAGTAAAAGAAGTGCAATACAGAGACAGTAAACAGATACATGAGGCAAAAAGAATAGTAATATTGAAGAACCATATAGTTTTATTGGATATTATAAGTTACAAGGAGTGGATGCATCTGCGCCAGCCATTGAGAACGATTTTGAGCCATATCACCAATTGTCCCCAGCCTTCATTCGTTTTTACCATCCCTAGGACCCCAACCAGTCAGAACGTCTGCACCTCCCTACGTCACTAGCTTAAACTAACTGTTGTGGATTTCATTGACTGATGAAGCCATGTGTTAGTTTTACCACACCACTAGCTCTTTTCCAACCTCATCCATCCTCTGTCAGCTAACATTGCCCGTTGTCGAGAAAGGCGATGGCCAGGCGTACATACGTAATACATGTCCTAACCATCTCAATCGATGTAACTTCACAACCTCGTCTGTTGATTTCCCCTCCTTACCTGGCACTCGACGCCTAAGCTCAATAATGCTCACTCTATTATACCACTTAACATGGTAGATAGAGCGCAGGCACCTATGATCAAAGACAGCTAGCCGGCCTTTTCTTATCTTCCACTTTCAATGGCCAGGCCTCACAGCCATTAAGGAGGACGGATCAAACTGCTGAGCATTATATACGCCCTTTGGTCGACAGCTGGCTGGATATCACGTCTACGCCAGAGATGGCGTAAGTTGACGCATGTTAAACGAGCCTTCTTTATCCACGCTGAAATTTCATGAGCGACCAACCTGCTGTGGTCGATATAACTTCGCAAACAAGTGAAGTGGAAAACATGCTCTACCACTTCACTCCCTATCTTCAAGCCAGGTGTCAGTGTTTTGAATCTTATCCCAAATACAGAATTTACACTCAAAAGCTGGCAGCACGCCTAGTTCAAAATTTTCCTAGCTGGCCCTAAGCCGGTAAAAGAGAGAAGGTTCGTCATTGAGACATCAAACAATGATTTCGACTACTTGTATGGATGCTGTGACTATGCATGAGGCTTGGTTGTGTGGCCGAATTCAGCTAGATGAAGGTCACGTGTTGCGATGTGTTTGGTATACTTCAACAGAAAGTTATAAAAACACAACTTAAACTAGTAACAACTGGTGACTATCGCGAGAGAGGTGGGTGTCTTGAGTGGAATTTGGACACTGTGGTAGAACTTCATTCCACACTGGATTCAACATTGGGAGAACAGAAAGGAGGTCACCGAAAAGCCTACATCTCAAGGGAACAAACGCTTACAATAGTGCCATTACTAGGCATCTTCTTGATACGGATCTTGAGGTATCAACTATATCAATAGGTATAGGAGCTCAGTTCTCCTCAAGTTTGCAGAAGCAATGTATATCAAACGCTTGAAACCAGATTTACGTGTTCAGAAAGAAGCAGTTATCAGTCAGTATTTCCTTGCCCTGGAAACTGGATATCTTTATTCCCTCCTTCATTTCATTACGTTATCCTTGGCTTCAACCCCACACACCCCTTTGATATAGTGTAATTTTGCTTGCCTCTTCTTTCTACGATTTGAGTTGAACTCAGTACATTATTACCTAATTTATTGGTCACTTATCATCTTACGCATCTCTCGTCTTTATTACGTAACTCCTTTACCGCTGTATGCATACATTTACTTTGTTTAAACTTGAACTGCCTGTGTAGAAACTATATAAGCGTAAAATCCTGAGCACTATTCACTAAGCATAGAACGTCCTATCAGCTAAAATCATGTAAAATTTGCAAGTATGTTAGAACTTTTCTGTATATAAACTTAATAATTTATTTAGGCTGTAGGCAGATTATGAGAAGCCAACGAAATAAATGATGGTACCATATTATTCTGCACAAACCACTGTTGTTCTTGCTTTATTCATATTGGAAAAGTTTACCTGATATCACATGTAAAGGGATACAGTTACCATAACTGGATGACAAGTATCATATTATTATTGTATTATTGTTCCCTTGGGTTCCTAGTGGAACATAGGGCTTCAACTGCACGCCTCCACTTGCTTCTGTCTTGTGCTGTACTTTTCACTTGCATCCACGTTAATCCATAGTGTTTCAGTTCCTCATACAGTTTCCATGTATCAAGTACAGTTTATTGTTGATAATCATGTCAACGTATTCGCGAGGCCTGATTTTTTACTTTATATAGTCCTACTCCCCTCCACTTTTTATTGCAACTTTCCATATACCTGGCACTGGCGTTACATCATTTCAACTGCACATGTTTAGTTTTGATTCACTGAATTAGGAATCAGTGATTAACCCCTTCGCCTAACTATATTGCTTTTCAATAAGTTCACCCAGTCCCGCCCTATTTTGTGATTACATACAAGTGAATGCATTGCAATGACCAAGCTTTCCTTTTGATTCTTTAACTTAGCGGGGTCAGTCATTCTAAATTTATCTGCGTATTGACCCAGAAACCTAAACGTTAGCGCTCTGAATGTTATACAGTAATATTTACTGATGACGTTTCGAGCACAATTTATTGCTCATAATCATATCAAGGTGGCACAGCGGTTAGGACTCTCGCCGACCATGCACATGGTCCGAGGTTCGATCCCTTGCAGACGCACACCTGATATCTATTGTCGGCCTGCAAAATTTGGGCTGCCGATATCACATGCTGAAAATTTAACGCTCTGAAGTTTGAATTGATGGGATCTGAGTTAGATTCTTAACTGGAATGCCATCAGTCACTCTGGATGGAGGTACATCCAAATAGTGAGTCCCAAACTGGACGAGATGCATTTCCGGTAGCGACGGTATTACTTTTGCATGGTGGGGTTGCCAAACTTACTAGAGGCTTGAAGAGGTTTAGGAACATGTCGGCCGAAAATCGAATCCCGGATCATGTGTATGGTTGGTTAGTATTCTACCGTCGAACAATATTTTGGCTAGGTCGGAATCCTTGAGTTGCATAAAGTTACTGAGTGCCAGAAAAGCAGCAGCCATATTTACTTGCAGAAGCACTAAAAGGGAAACTGCAGGTCACAGTGAATATCCTGATGCACAAGCTTCGATAGTGTGAAAGGCAGGAATAGTGCTTACCAGCTGAAAGAAGAGACACTTCGTCAAACTCTGAAACAAGAGCAGCTCATACCTTTACAAGAGCTGGTTTAAGACATTGCATCTCACGTTCTACTTCTAACCACTATCAACGTAATAAGATCATGGTTGATGAAATATTCACTGTGAAATTTTCACCTTCATGAATGATTTGTATGTGAAGGTGTAATGAAAATGCTGAGGAGTTATTTGTTGTTACTTATCAGTCAGTGGTGGAAATAATCGGGCCAGTTAATTCTCTAAATGTCACTCTATATGAAACAAAGAACATTTCATTCTACTTAATAGATTTTTTCCTGCATGCTAAAATATACACGTACATGTTTTTAAGGAATGGTAAATGTCTAACTGACATTTCATTTTTAGCAGAGTTAGCAAGAATCCTACTCAACTTTATTCCTCACGCAAAAAAATTTAATCCCTAAATTATGCGGTAATGGAATATTTGTATAAAATATTGAGTAAAGTAATTGCTTCACTCCCCTTTTTTACTTTGTTACAGGGGACAGTTTATTGATTTTAATGATCGTGGTGTTCCATATGTTCAGAATCGCACTTGGAGAACACGTGATTTTAATTATGACAATGTTATTCATGCCATACTGACACTGTTTACAGTGACAACTGGTGAAGGATGGCCAGCGTAAGTGAAGAGGCATGTTTTATTGTTGTACACGCTTTAAAATATTTATAAATTAAATTAATAATTTGTTGAAGATATCCAGCCAACAATAACAACAACATGCAGCAGTCACTATGAACGGGAGAAATTCGGCAGAAGTCTGTTCTTTCACCTACTTAGGCAACATCGTTTCAACTACATGCGGAAAGGACGAGGATACAAAGCCAGTCAGGAGTGGAAAAGCAAGACAAACATTCATTAATCTGAAATCAATATGGAGACCTACTGCACTAGGCAAATGGAATAAGACTTGGATTTTCTACAATGATTTCAAGCAGTTCTTCTATACGGTCTAGAGCTTGGCATGTCACGAAAAGCATTTCCAATGTACTGCAGGCTTTTATCAACAGCTGATTCTGTTGACTTGATGCTGAAGATCAGATGGTGGAACGGAAAGGATAAGGAACAAGAAATTATGGAAGGCAATGAGTCAAAAAAGAACCTATCACCTAAGAAGTATGCCAAATAGGATGGAGGTAGCTGGGCTACCCACTGAGATGACCGTTGAGGGACGTCATCTGCTAGGCCTTCGAGTGGAACCAAAGTGGGAAACGACGAGTTAGGCGTGAGTTTGACCGAGACTGACATAGAGGATAAGATGGAAGCTTATGGTCAGTAATAAAGCCAGATGAAAGGAGCTACGGTGAACAGAGTAAAAGATGTGTTTTTGAAGCTGTATATTCTACTCGAAACCCAAGAGAATCACAATGATAATAACGCGTGGTTTCTTCGTGCTTAACCTTACTTAAAGTCTTTTCTTTGTTGTCTTTTAAGAAATCTCTCCTTATCTCGTTGAAATGACATTAATACGTGGTACTGTATTTAAATACTGTTTAGTCTCTAATTTTACGTTTATTGTAAACGATTAAGAAAATGCAGCACACAATTTTATGAGAAAGAATATTTCCTCTTTATTTACTTTGATAGTCAGCTTAACTAATTAATCTACGAAATGTCCTCACAAGGACTGTATCTTTCGGCTAAAACTATACAAGCACGTAAAATGAGACATGATAAGTATAAAATTCTGTCTTCACTCTAATTTTCTGATGGATCACATATTAAATAATTACTTCAGAAAATTCTCTTTACTTAAAAATTTCATCAAATATATGAAGCTACTTATATATTTGTAAGTAGGCAAACATTGTGAGAAATAAATACATCGTCAACGTAGTCTTCACTGATATTGTGTTTGCAGACATTTGAATATTTTCAATAAAGATTTCATCACACACTGATAACACTGACTTCTGACCCAATAGCTGAGTAGTAAATGTGCCTGGTTTGCACAATAAAGATCTTGATACTGATCCCTGTTTGCACTACGAATGAGTAGAGCTGAAGATTCCCAAACCATTTCAGAAAACCTGTCCATTGGCGCTTGAAATGATGTTTATCTCCTAATGTGTCATCCACTGAAACTAATACTTTAAATGTCATTGCAACAGGAAATGTTTTTAGTTGAAAAACAGTGGCTGATATTCTCTATCACGATAGGCAAATTACTGTTGTCTGTCTGTCTGTTTTCGACATAGAACTTTGCACATATGTGCGGCAGTTCAAGTCGCCACAATCCATGTAGCACGCAAAGCAAGAGAAGAAAGTAGAAGAAATGCATATTAGAGACAGTAAACAGAGGTGTGAGACAAAGGAATAGTAATAACAAAGAACAAGTAATTGGAAATCATAAGTCACAAAGTGATATATTCGACCATCCATGAGAGATTATAATCAACCAAATATTTCTGTTATTCTAGGTCATAATAATAATAACCCCAATTGTAATCACTAAGAGCGATGTAAAGCTGTCAGTCACTCAGTGGCTCCTGATATTCCATTTTCAAGGTAATTCATAATGAAAAATTAAGAATTTAACATGCAGTTGATTCCAACACTGGTCATTTTATTTCCACAATCTCTTTCTCTAAAATTAACTATAAGGCATAAGAAAAATATCCTCTGAGAGACATTATGTGTCCACCCTACCTGTATAACTGAAGCTTTAGACACTGAATTAGAGAAGCCATTGATTTATATAGAGAAGAAATTTTTCCAGCCACTCCTTTCATAGCTACTACTAACCCGTTCATGTCATATCATAAACAATGATAAAATTAAATAAAAACAGTTTTATTTCCTGAGGAAAATCACATTTTTCTGTTCCCATTTTCATTTTTTAAAATTCATTCTTTTAGTATTTTGTCATATTACGCAATTTCCAATCTATAATGATAAGTCTTTACGTATACCTTCACTAAATTTTGATCAATACTCGCTAATCTTAGCAATTTTACATTTATTCTACTAGTATTTATGCCATTTATTTGTAGAACTTTTAGACACATTCACATCTCAAATTGCGTGTGATTGTACAGCTGCAGTAAAGCAATTTATTGAAAAGAGTCTCTCCCCTGAATCATGTGTTTTCTTCTTTCTACCTGTCTCAACGATGATTTTCTATAACTTGATCTGTAATGAAAGATAGTCCGAAATCACTGAGTTCACCTTAAATCTCCTAATTATTGATTGTGTTCCTGAGATATTTCGAGCACATATTCGTCTGCCTCTCTTTCTCAAAGCCGTTAAAAAGTGCACAAAAATTCTGCTATCGGGGATAAAATTATAGTGTTCAGTTTCGTTGTCTACCTCAGCTTTATTCTTTGGCATACCAAATAATGTTATTCATCTTTCTTTCAAGATGGTCTGCTTGAATCATTAGGATATTTTGTCTAATTACTAGTGTTTTAACCCTTTAATTATATCCTTGAGTCGTAATATCAACTCATGCACATCTTTAATTGGCTTTCAAATTACTGGTACGTAAATCTTCGAGATGAAGGAGGTCTATCACAAGAGTCTATCCTTCAAATTGAATACTACTCCGTCATATGATATTTTGCAGATTGAAAACATTTCTTTCCCGTAGTAAATTTAGAACAAAGCAGTATAAGCTTAAATGGACTGATGGAACTGTAGAGAGATCGATTTATAGAAAGCCAACTTGAACGGGACAATTTGTACAGTCCAATAAAAATGTAGCCTGGTTAGAACACTATTCGGCAGAACAACAAGGATATATATTCAAATAGCAGACTAGACTATGAAGTGGAGTTTTTGAAGGAGACACTAGTGAGAAAAGGAGGGTATTCGGAAATGCTTATAAATAAGTATGCAAAAGACAATAAGGGAAAAGCAGTATCAGGGACTGTTTCTAAAAAGGTTCACATAAAGTTAATTTACAAGAGAAATAATGTTACTCAGTTGGTGAAATGTCTCTTGGAGAAGGTGCTGCTCACAAACACAACAATAGGGATAGCGCAAGCAACAAGGAAAGATAAGACATCGAAATGAGTATATCAGTTTTACATGTATTTTTGGAAGCAAATAAATTAGGCGTACGGAAGGATGTCTTTCCCCTCGCGTTGCCGAATACTGTTACAAATAGCTTTTTAGTGCTCATGATGACATCCGAAGGAGCTCAGTCACACGACATCTATCGGATAGTGATTGTACGGTGACGTTGAGTAAAAACTTCATAGTTATTAATAATCAAGGTAATAAAAAAATCGTTTGCTTTTGCTGAGGTCTGAACAATCAGATTAAAGAAGCCATGTGTGTTTACAAAAGAATACAGGGGTTACCTTGAATCTACCTTGATAGCATACTTTTATTTTACCCTGATAATTTCCCTTCACTTTTCCCTTCTCTTTACAATGCTTCTTCCATTATCATTATTATTTTATCAGAAATACTGTTAGTTTACTTTACGAAAATCACAGTTCAGTGTTAATCTTGGTGAGAAGTGTTCAAACTATCTTATGAGTTTAGATAAGGATAAACTGCCACTTTGGACCACTTCAATGTGGGTTTACAAATTCACATGCTCGTGTGGAGCTAGTTATATTGGCCGCACAAAGCGCACGCTTTCCAAACGCATCTCGGAACATTATCCAGCATGGTTAACAAAAGGACAATGCAAGGCAATTACTAGCTCAATCCTCGAGCACTTAGTGAACTCAAGTCACATAGCTCCACCAGAGTCATCCTTCAAGATCATCTACAAGGTGAGGCCAAATGGTACAAAGGGTGTTAGGTTTCGGCTTTGTGTATGGTGGAGGCGCTGGCAATTCGTCAGTACAACCCCGAAATCTGTATACAGAAAAAGTTTGTCCAGTCTCTTATTCTACCATGGTCTTAACCTTTTCATTAGTTGTTCCCTATAAAAAAATTTAAATTTTTTTAAATTTTCAATTTTACTTTCAGTTTGCTTTTACTTCACTAATTAATTCACTATTATCACTCTCATATGTTCCTTCTGTACATTTTGAAACTTATTAAATTGACACTCAACGACCTTTAACCTTGTCAAATTTCTAACCCTTTCTTCCTTCGTGCCGTTGAGTACTACGTAATTTACAACTTTTAATCTCACTTCTAGAGTCACTTCTGAGTAATTATAACTTATTGTGTCATTCCTACCCGACCTTCCGGATTATAACACATTGTATTTTTTAATTTGACCTTTGACCTGAAATATTTCTAGAATAGTACCACTACCTATTTCTGCTTATTACACTTAGTAAATTTATTAATTTGACCTTTCACCGGAAATAATTCTGTAACTTTCTCACACATTTAATATAAATACACGAATGTACAGCCTAGTGGATGACTTCGTCGAGAAGTAAATTTCCTTCGCTGAATTGTCGTTTATTTTCTCCATGACTCAATGGGTATTTTCAGTGATTAGAAAAGAGTCGTTTGGGCGTCGGTGGCATGGCGGTTAAGACGTTCGCCGACCATGCATATGGTCCGGGATTCGATTCCCGACCGACGCAATCCTTCATCTCGCTAAGCCGAAAATAATGCTGGTGAAGAGGAAAGGTTAGGGGTGAGGCTAGCAACCCCATTCAGTAAAATAAACACTGCTACAGAAACTTCATGCCACTAGCTTGAAGCCCTATGTTACATTGGGGAACGTGAAGGAAAGAAAAAGAAGATATGTTAAAATTTTATTATTTAGTCTTGTGTCGTTTACATTTGGTAAATCCATTTATTTATTTGTTTTTGTATGAAGCTTACTTGTATTTCAACATTAATATCGCAACATTATTGATACTATTACTATTATTTATTTATTTATTTACATAATTTAGGGTTCTGAGAAATTCTATAGATTCTACAGTAGCCGATCGTGGTCCAACTCCTGATTTCCGTCAAGAAATGGCTATTTTCTATGTGGTCTTCTTTATTGTATTTCCATTCTTTTTTGTGAATATTTTCGTCGCTCTTATTATTATCACATTTCAAAATCAAGGTGAAAATGAATTAATTGAACTGGATTTAGATAAAAATCAGGTCAGTGAAATTATACTACTTTTAATTTTTAAAGTAGTTTGTTTGCTTGACTGATAATTTTTTCGGCTACATTTTGACGTTTATTGCATATTAACTTCTAATAGAGCTTGAAGTGACGATTAAATTATTTCGATTGAAGCGAATAGGTTCTTATCACGATCTGATTACTAATGTAAAAATAGGTTTATGATAATGAATTGTATGCATTTGATTGATTTCAAGTGAAATTTACGTAGATTTATACATAAAAATTTTTAACCAATGATGGTGATTTCGTGGATCAAATAATAACAATAATAATAATAATAACAATAATAATAATAGTAATAATAATAATAACAGTAATAATGATAATGTGGTTAATGGTTTGAACGTAGTTAATAATGATGATTATAATAATAACAAAATATTGATAATAAGGTTTATGCAGGTGGCGATAAGAATAACAAAGGTAGTAATATATGTATATGTAGACAATTCAATAAATAAATTTGGTCAAATCTTAAAAGTTACGTAATATTAAGGGTGAAGTGGACAGATAATCAGACTTTAAATAAATAACATAAAAATACGAAGGAGATGGAAAATAAGAAAGGGTGGGAGGGTTTTGAATAGAATTCACCTAGGCAAGCAAGGGAGAGACAAAGGTAGAACAAACTTCTTTTGTATGCAAAGATTAGGATTATTCTGTCGAATTAATTCCCATAACTTCCACTATGTGTAAAAGACGGATTCGAATTCCGTTCAAAAGGCTCGTTGGAATGCGATAGATAACTTTGAAGGAACTATTTTTGTCCACTTGGTGACCGCTATCAATCAAATGAGCCAAAATAGAACTTCTTACAGATTTTATTTGACCTTTTCCAAACCATGAAGGAAGATGCTCATTAATGCATTTGTTGAACTACCCAGTTGTTCTTACTATATAGCTCTCTCCACAGGAGCAACTAAATTTATAGATACACATCGAAGTGGCACAGCTAGGTAGCTTGTCTTTCACTTGAGCAATCATAATTGGTCGGCTGGAAAATGACAAACAAAGGGTGGCGGCAGTCATTTTCCAGCCTTCAAAGTCCCATAGTTGTTTGAGACTCTCACTCTTGTCCCCACAATGGATAAAAACCACGTTAAGAGGTTAGCCTTTTTCTACCGTTCTTTCAATGAAATGTGATAGAATGTCAGACTGACTACTTGTAATTCAGATATAAAGATAAATGCAACGGTGTTGTATATGTCGAATAGGCGGAAGTTACTATTCATAGACCACTGGATGCTGTCTCCTTGGCTGAATGGTTAATAGGTTCAACTCTTAACCTGGAAGTCCTGGGTTGGATTCATAGAGGGTTGATTGGTGCGTGCTGTCGAAGAGTCGCCTGCTACAAAGGAAAAACTATCCAGTACTTCTTAGATTTTCGGTGGTTCTCTAACTGGCGTCAGTTTCTGATCTGACTTAAGTAATCATGGAAAATGGATCAAAGTATCTACTTAATAGTGTCTTGAGATTAGTGATTTTTTTCCTGGGATTTCTAAATTTTCAGCAATGACCAGCTGTTCTGCACAAATTAGTCTAGAAATTCATTTAAGTGGAATGCAACGTTACTTCTCTTCGTCTGCCAGCAGAAGTAATTAGGAAGTGCTGTACATATATGCTTAAAAATGAAATAGGAAATGTTTGTCTTTAAAATGAAATAGAATTTGATAATATTTTACTATTTAATTAGGCTTCTTATTCTACCATGAATATGTCGTCGGCAGTCTAAGCAGACATACAGAAGAACATTAACCACATAGGAAATGGCCTATGTTACACACCGTCACTTTAGATAACAAAACGTAAAGTCGGAGGTAATAATAAAGCGAAATGATATAAATATTGTTTGACGGAAGTTAAAAAATAAGAAAAGTAAAAAAAAAATAAAACAAACAACAAAGTAAAATGTTAACTTATAAGTGAAAAAAACAGGGCGTAAATACGCCTACATTTTAATTTCGCATTATTAACTTAAGTAACTAAAAGTTTTAAACTAGTATACTATGACTGAGAACAAGTTAAATGCGGAGGGGAGGAGGGGAAACTACTGTCTTCTGTCTAAAGTTAGACGCAGAATTTTTGGGCCTACTATCCACATGATTGTTTTGATACGTCACAATTATAAATTGGGTTTAGAGGATTGATAAAATTCCACTAATATTCACTTGGGTACGTTGGTAATCCGACAACAGATTGCTGGCCAGTCACGGATATGGTCAGTGGTTCGATCCCCGATAGACACCATCTTGAACTTCAGTCTTTAGTAAGACCAGTAAAGACAGAAGTCTCGGTGTGTAGTTGGCATTCCTATTCCGCTAAAAAGCCACCACGGACACCACTCAGAAAACAAAGCAGTGATAAAAATATTCAATTGCTTCATTAACCGTGGTGACTGAAAGCACATTACTCTGGTTTGAGTATGAGAACTAATCGGGAATTCTTCCCGACGACGACGAAGAAAATTTTCTTTTCGACGATTCATTTTCATAAGCTGTATAATCGTAATTACATTTAACGAAGAAGTTATTAAACCAATGAGATATTGGTAAAATTTATCCTTGAAAAACGTAATGCGTAAAGTAAGGTGTAATCTAGAAGCAGTGACTAATTGTATGTTAGAAAAGAGGCAGAAGCTGGCATGACGTAATAAGTTTGGGATTATGACTAATCAATAAGATTGCGTAGAATGGACAGGAACTAGCGGAAAGAAGATAAAATGTTTTTATATAAAATCTGTAGAAAACGTAATGTTATTAATAAACAGTAATAGAGTGATAATAAAATATGGATGACGAGAATAATAATGATAATAAAATAACAATAATATTAATAGTAAACTTATGTAATAAAAAGAAGCAAAATTGTAGTAAGAACGTTATTCTGGCCACGGTAGGGCGAGTAAATGAATGTAGTACTTTTGAATGCAGAGGTCCGTTTTCAGATCCCGAATAGCTAATGCTTCAGCTATGTACAGATGGCGTATGCGAAGTCCCTTTGTACGATATTGAGAGACTATGCGTAGCACTGTGGAGCATTCGTACGGCTGGTGCTTGATGTCCAGAGTTGACAAGGTTTTTTGAGGATGGAGCTGCTAATATTCTTCTTCTCTCCTCTGGCTAACCAAGCTCAACAATGTTCCAGCATACGTTTGCGCACTTGACGTATATATAGAGCAAAACTAACAGTATCTTTTACAGTGTGATAATATATTTTAATTAGTTCATGAGATTGTAAATACTTTGAAAAATATTTCACCTAAATGTGTACAAATGACAGCACAGTTGAACAGTCTGCTCCGCGTATTTGAGGTGTCTGTTTTTGAATGGCATTTGTAAGGTATAAGTATGCTTCAATCACGATTTGTATTAATAGGAAAACTACATTGTTATAAACACCCATCTAGTTAACTGATTCATTTGTGCTTAGTATCACAATTATACATCTCATCCAACAGCTGTACGACAATGCTGCATGCCAAGTAATCCACAACGGGAAACTTACGGAATCCTTCGAAGTGAGGACAGTAGTAAGACAAGCTGGCTGGCTGCCTACTATCGCCAATGATTTTCCTGATTGCAGCAGATTGGATAATGCGACAGACAACGGGCAGCGAGGAAACAGGCATAAAGTGGACGTACACAAAATACTTGGAGGATCTGGACTTCGCCGACGATATATGTCTGATTTCCCACAAACTCGAAGATATGAAAATGAAAAGCAAAAGGTTGGCAGAAGAAGCATCTAGGGAAGATAAGACTTCAGGTGAACATAGAGAAAACAGAGGTGATGAAGATTTCTGGACAACAACAGACAACAATCAGCATAAATGGAAGGAACGTGAAAGAAACAACCTCCTTCACATACCTACCTGGGAAGCATCGTTCCAACTACAGGTACACGGAACTGACGAGGATATCAAAGCAAGAATCAGAAAAGCAGAACAAGCTTTCACTACTCTCAAGTCTGGGTGGAGGTCAACAGGACTCAGCATCAAAAATAACATCCGGATTTTCAACTCCAATGTGAAGTCAGTCAGTGCTACTCACTATACGGATCAGAGACTTGGCCAGTGCGTCATAAAGAGCATCTCAAACAAACTACAGACCTTCATTAACAGTTGTCTTCGCTCAATACTCCGCTCAAGATCTGATGGCCGGCCAGAAAACATCAGCAACAGAGATCTCTGGCAATGAGCGAACCAACTCAGCAGGAACCGATTGTGAAACAAATAGGCAGGAAGAAATGGAGATGGATTGGCTGGTCATACTCTGAGGAAACCATCAAGTGACATCACTAGACAAGCCATTGCTCGAGTGGAACGCGAAAAGGAAGCGGCGAGTTGATCTTCCAAGGGTGACTTGGAGGAGGTCATTTGAAGAGGAGAGGAAAGCATGTTTGCAGACCTGGAGCCATGTGAAGACTCTATCAGAGAACCGAAGGCAATGGAGACGCACGGCTGAAGCCCTATGTTCCTCTAGGAATTAAAGGATACAATAATAATAATAATAACCACAGGTGATAAGAATAAATCACTGTATAAATAACCAACTTTTTACAAAAGGCACTTGAATAATAATTATTTCATAATTGACAGTGCATTTAGTAAATGGAGAAAATATTCTAATATATTTCTTTTTAAGTGGTCTGTTTCCTTGACATCTTTTCAACTAAATTACTTAAAGCTATCTGATAAAAAAACTACTTCCGTCGACTATATGTTACAGTGGCAATTAACACTACTGTTACGCTATATTCACAATATGTGAGTGATACTCATAGGCACAGGAACTTAGATATATTTCTTTTTGATCATTCATGCCATGATAGTGCGAACTGTAACAAGTTGTGTTTCATGGGCGATATATCAAGCGAGTTAATTACGAAGAAATTAAGAAAATCAGTTCAAAGAACTTTTAATGCTGGCGAACTACACATCTTATTCTCTACACGACCGATCGTGCTACCTCGACTGAAAGATGAAGTACCCAGACTAACCACTTCAAATTGTATTTATCAATTCAACTGCGCTTGTGGAGCCAGTTATATTGGCCGTTGCTCTAGGAACTTGATTTTTCGTGCTCAAGAACATATCCCATTATGGCTAAGTAAAGGTGTAGTTAAAACTATTAACAGCTCGATATTAGACCATCTGGTGCAAACCGGTCACAAAGCCAGCCAGCGTAGAAGAATCCTTCTCTACAATATACCGGTTGCCTAACAAACTACCAAAATCGTCGAAGCACCGCATGCTCCAAACAGCAGAGGCTATTGCAATTCGCCTCAAACAACCAGTGCTCTGTGTTCAAAAGAAACAATTCCAGCCCCTACTACTGCGTCGGCCTTCAGTAGAGACTTTAAATTCATGAATTTGTACTATTATCTTTCCTAATTCTTCTGACATTCAGCTTATTTTATGTTGATGCTGTTCAGCTGTAATCTACCAATATTATTGATTCGATGTTATTTAAACAACATTAATGTCGTTCATAGAACAAATTCATTCATTCATTCATTCATTATAATGTATATATAATTGTAGAACCTGATGATGAATTTATCGAAAAGAGTACTCTTTGTTCCGTGTCTATTCTTTTGAAAAGTTGCGTTTCTGTTTAGTTTTGGAATTATTTAGAAGTGGGCAGATACAACCTTGTGAGATATCAAGCTCAGGATTGTTGTGTTTCCAGGCAGGCACATTATTATCATAACAGTGGATCCGCTGGAGATGAATAACTAGTAAATTGTAATTTATGGATTCGAAATTCCCGCCTTACTCTTTTGTTGGAGCATGGGTGCACAATTGTAGAAAGTTTTAAATTAGAAAAACCGAGATTTTTTATAGCTTCAGTGCGTTCCGACAACATATCCTTAATCATTCTCTCGCTCACTTCCCTCTTTCAAGTACTGGTTTGCAGGGATTTAACTGATTGGTTACATGATTTCATCATGAGCTAACACTGGTTAGAGAACCACTGGAAAACTTGGGAGTACTGGACAGTTGTTTCGCCCTAGTTTCAGACTTCTCATCAGTACGCACCCACCGGGGTCCGGGATCAAAATATTAGCATGTCTCTACACTGAACTACTTTATACATTCATTTGCAGGCATCTTCAATTTAGGTTACAGGTTTCCTAAGGATGTGGATTAACCATAATGTAGGTTTTATCACAAACGATTGTCAATTAGAGAATTATTGAAAACCCGGAAGTACTGGCTAGCTGTTTGGCCCTGAATTGGCACCATTTAGAAATAAGCATCCACAATACTACCAGGAATCGAAAATGGACCCTCCATTTTATGAGGCCAGACCAATTAGTATTCAATTTATTTGATCACATATTATTACCTTCGGTTATTTGTTAACGATGCATAAAATGTTGCCTAAGTCAATGTCCCCTTCGTCACGAAACAGTATAACCTAGAAGAGGTAAACAACATAGACTTTCAGTGTTTTTTTCTCATTTCAACAGCGTGACTAGAATTCATTCTGTGAATTCTCACCTCTTTCCTTATCGTACAAAACTCAAAAGTACACAAAAACGAAACCTCAGTCACAGAAGCTTACCAACTCCTTACTAACTATGAAATGAATGCGTTATTACACATGTTAAAAAACAAAAGACATTTTTGACAAAAATATCAGCTAGTGTGCTGTAATCAAATCGTTGAATACAAAACAGTCTTATGTCTCTCTTTCGCCATTCATTTAAATTCTGCTTAGCACTAATGAATAATCGCTACACCTTTGAAATAATGGAGAATAATTGTGGCTCAGAGTTTGAATTCACTTGACATCCCATTGTTTGTTTCCTACTAGATTCACAGTGTTTTAATCAAATAGTTGTTTACTTCTAAAAAAATTGACCATTTTCCTGACAGTTTCCTGGGTGAGTACTGATGAAGAGTCCAAAAATAGGATAAAACAGCTGTCCAGTACTGCCTGGTTTTCCAATGGTTCTCTAAGCAATATCAGTTCATCATGAAATCCTGTAACCAATCAAATCAAATCCCTGGAAACCAAGACTTGAATTTCCTGCGTGCTTCAAAGATATTCAAGTATACATAAGACTACAAAAGAATTGTTAAGCAATAAAAAGACGTAATTTGTCTCAATCGTGTAATGTATTTGCGCAACACATTTCGAACAATCTGATCTCACACGGACTTGTCATAGGAATATATATGAAATTAATAAAGACGTAAGAGGTGAGAAAATAGACTTACATCAAGTTAAAAGGACATATTCAAGGTCAAAGTAACAATGAAGACCACTTAACCAAATAACAGAGGTAATAGTACATCTGCTATGGTATCAAAACAAAATTTACCAAGGAAGGTTTAATGTGATGACGAATTGTTTTTGAACGCATAAGGGTGGCTTAAACTTTCTAACTGCTAGGACTTCCAAAAACTTTAGGATACGCCTCAAACACGTTTCATAGATAGGTTTAAAAGATCTGTTAACGTCAATTTTATGTCCTGTCTCTATAATATATTTCGCAATAGAAGAGCTAGGTCTCCTGTTCTCACCGTTAATAGGTTCTGAAGATTCCATTTCTTTCTGGAGCCATTCAGGAATATTCTCTGAAGCCAGCCCTTACTTGCAGAGATCGATGAGTCCTCCCTATTTATGTGTGTCTAAACGTACATTCAAATTATTAAATACAGTGGGATATGGCATAATTTTTTGCATGTTCGAAGGGCCTGGAATAATATATTGGCTTTACATTCTCTATTAATATGACATTGGCTGCACAAAAAGTCTTTTTGACAGCAGCGTTCAGTCTTTGTCTAGTTATCAAGCTGCTATGATGCCCCATATAGGGTAGCTTGATGTACACTTCTTTCTTAGGGGCGAGTTGGAGAGTGGGTCTTGGTGTTATGACTACTTTATATCTCCTGATGAGCTTGTCTGGATAATTGTTATCAACCAGAGTTTGTGTCAACTTTCTTTCTTCTTCATCAAGTCTGTCTTCAGTGAATATTCGTTGGATTCTACTGAAGAGTCACCTTACTAAGGCTCTTTTGTACCGAACAGGGCAGAAACTGTGGTAATTAAGATACTGTCCTTAATTTCATATATGTTTCTATGACAAGTCCGTGTGTGGTCAGATTGTTCGAAATGTGTTGCGCAAATACATTACACGATTCAGACAAATTACGTCTTCTTATTGCTTTATCTGAATTCATAAAGGTAACTAATTGTTTTAAAAAGAATTATAGTTCAAATATCAGTATCGGAATAGTTTAGTGACATACTGTGTATCAATAGTCGGCTACCTCGTATGGGTCGTTTATTAGGTCATTTAACACATCCAAAATTTTGATGTTTCTTTGCTTTGAACTGAAAAAAATTCTACAACTACTCAGAGAACTTTGAATCCACCAATAAAGAACAAGTAGTTTCATCTGCAGAAATAAATAGTTTAAAGGAAATTTAGAGTAGCGCCAGGAATCCGTATGTTTTAGAGAGTTTTCCGGTTTTTTGAATGATTCCAGATGCTTTCGTGACCTTGATGGCATTTTTGAAACATACGGTGGTATTTTTATCATCAGAGATGAGCAATGAAAGATTAACTTTTATGTAAGAAGTTAGAAGTAGAATTACGATGTGAATTTTACTTCAGTGGAACCCTACCGGTAACCCTAACATGAATTGTAATCAACTAGTTCTAACTACAATTCTAACCAAGAACAACTGGTCATTTCAACGGTAACTGACTTCTTTACTTTCACTGAATAAATGATATGAGTACAGGTACACATCGCAACGATTTACCTTGATTCTTTACGAAGTGCTCAGTTTTTTAAAAAAAGAAAAGAGAGAATGAACAGATTTTACAGGTAAGAATGGGGCTCGTTTTTTATTTCACGACTTTTCGTCACCTAATAGCAGCCTAAAAGATGAGCCAAGTTATTATAAATGCAAAAATATAGAATATACTTCAAAATTACTTCAAATCAGAGGGTATAGTTGTGGAACAAGGGATAGATGTTTTGATTGGACACTAGTTAGTAAATCAAATGTGTATAGGGTATATAGTCAGAAAAAAATGTGATGAAGTGTGAATGAACAATTGGGTGATATAGTGCTGTTTTATAGTCAACAGAATACAAGTGTCATTGGGGTGAGAGAAATGCGATAACCACAAAATGCATACAAACACACATTAACAAAGGGGACACTGGATGTGAGGGCTGACCGATAATGTCTAATGATAAAATAAAGAGGCTAAATTGTAAATTGTAATAAGATGTTACTGAATTGGTAGGCTTAGTATAAAATCATAAAGGTTGACAAAATTAAGAGTAACAATGAGTTGTGTATCGAGTACCGAACAGTCTCCCCACAGGCACACGATTACTTCACCCAATCATAGCTGAGGCTTTAGAGATTAATAGAGAAAGACCATACTTATGTGTACAGAAAAAACTTATTCACTCTCTCTGTCTACCCTGGCCCACTATAAGGTCACTAGGATCATAATTTTCCGTATTATTATTACCATTATTATCATTTTGTGATATCATGTCTTTATTATCCATTTCTCCACCCAGTGTATTTCACCTCATTGTTACCCTTAATTTTGTCAACCTTTGTAATTTTATACTAAGCCTACCAATTCTTTAACATCTTATTACAATTTACAATTTAGCCTCTTTATCTTAGCATTAGACATTATCGGTCAGCACTCACATTCAGTGTCCCCTTTGTTAATGTGTGTTTGTATGCATTTTGTGGTTATCGCATTCCTCTCACCCCAATGACACTTGTATTCTGTTGACTATAAAACAGCACTATATCACCCAATTGTTCATTCACACTTCATCACATATTTTTCTGACTATATACCCTATACACATTTGATTGATTATGTTAACTAATGGACTATCATCTCAACTTACACATGAACCCAAATACAGTTTCTTATATTACTTTCATTTACCTTTATTGCCTATATGTACCCTATTATTCATGGATTTATAACTGTAGAGCCTGAAGAAGTTGTCGGAAACAATTGTTCGCTCAAAATCTTGTTTTGATTTGAATATGGGGATATTTCATTTACTAGTTAGTAACTAGTTTAGTATTTCTAGTCCTATGTTTGGTGCAGACTGAATTCCATCAGACAAGTTTTGCAAAGTCAAAGTGCATTGTGAAGGCGAGCCACCTAGAATGGTGCCCACAATGCAAACCTGAATGACTGAATCCAATCTGCACCAAACAAAGGACCAGACATACTACACTAGTTACTAAATAGTGTCCAGACAAAGTATCCAGTACAGTCCTACAGAAGGTCAATCGTGAGCCCGATTAACGCATTAGTAATATCTCTAACTGCATTACTGGATGATGCAGGTTCGAATCTCAGAAAGGACTGTGTTCCCTCAGAAATGACGAGTGCCAACAAGCACGAAACCTAGATCCAGGGCTTTTAGGTGATAACCTCCGACCATCTTCTATCAACAAGGGATAGATAGTTAACAATCCAAAACCCAGAGTTTAATTAAACACTATGGATGGAGAGGAGAGGGTGGGAATGAAGGGAAATGGCAGATGAAAGTAAAATTATTAAGTAAATGAACAGTCAAGTGAATTGGAAAATTAATATTGAGTTCAGCTCAGTGAGCTGTGATCAAAAGAAATTTGGATGCAACGCAGAAAAACACAGCTGAGGCATCTAGTGACCAGAATATTCTGACCTCTAATCAATCTATCTTTCAGTATACAGGGATTACGTTGAATTCCTTTGATAACATTGGCATCTGAGAAGCGAAGAAGCCATGTAAATTGATTATTTTGAAGACTCAATTGATTTCGATTGAATGTCCTGCATAAATTAGGTGCTAGCGATTGGACTTGTAAACACTTTCTTGCTTTCTATATGAAGATTGTTGGAGGTATACTAAGAAACCCTAGTGAAGGCTTTCCTGTCAATCTTTCCAATGTACTTATTGATACAGGTGCATGTGAAATGGCAGTTTTATGTCAGAACTTTTTCCACTTCATAAATTGTATTAATTTTTTTTTATCCTGTCATATTGTAGAAACGCTGTATTGATTTTGCTATCAATGCAAGACCATTATGTCGATATATGCCCAAAGATAAACATTCAATGAAGTATCGTGTTTGGCGACTTGTTGTTTCTACTCCATTTGAATATTACATAATGGTTATGATTGCAATTAATACATTAATCTTAATGATGAAGGTTAGTTTTTAGCGAACACTGTTCACTGATTTGTAGCTTTTTTGGACTAGTTTGAGTGTAACGGTTGTATTAATACGATTCTATTTATTGTGAGTTTTCTTTTCAACAAACGATTCCACCAGGAGATCAATTGCTAATATCGGTTCATGACATTGTAGTTTATTGAAATCCTTATGAAATCTAAGGTCTCAATTTAAATCCCGAGCTTATTAATAGCTATAAGATAGGTGTTCTGAAATTCTTATAAGCAGTCGTAACAAGTGCGTTTCACCATATCATTAAGCAACAGAGTTGGGATTCACAGGTCATTTAATTATGACCCAGTGGCTTGGCCTTGTAACGTTGGTGTCCAGAGTTCGATCCCTTGTGGAGTTACGGGCGAGAACTAATGAGGAGTCCCAAGTGGGGATAAAACACCTGTCCAGTGTTTCGTGACTTTCAATGATTCCCTAACTGATATGGGTTGATGATGAATTCTACATGTGGTTTTTTCATTCCTTTACTTTCCCAGTGGAACATAGGGATTCAAGCTTGAGGCTTAAGTTTCGGCAGCATTGGTGTTCATTTTTACAGGATGGTGTTGCTAGCCTCATACATAACCTTCCCTCTTCACCAGTCTTATTTCTGGCCTAGTGAGGTAAATGAGTGCATTGGTCAGGATTCGAATCCCGGACCACCTGCGTGGTTGGCGAGCATTCTACCGCCGTGCCACCGACGCGCATATGGTTACTTTATGTTTATTAACTCATAATATAGAGTAATGGTATTTAGTCTGTGAAAACGGAGAGAACACAGTAGTTTTAACTTTCGACTTTTTGAAGCGTGCCGGAAATCCTAGAAACATATACGTTGTTGACTCATTTGTTGTTGTCTATATGATGAAGTTTTCTTCCACTGGGTTAGCTGCAGAGGATGTTGTATCTCCGTAAGTTTTGCAATGAACAGAGAGGCCAGTTGATTCTGTCAAGAGGGTATTTACTCCCCTATTACGTTGGCTGACGGTTATGCTAAATATCGTGAATTGTCAGAAGCTGGAATTCATCGACCACTGGATTGGGTCCCAGTGGTTAGAGGGTGCAAGTGTGCCTGGGTTAGACCTCATGGGCTCATGGTTGCTGAGGCGTCTCAAACTAGAACGAAATATCTGTCCAGTACTACCTAGTTTTCCAGTGATTCTCTAAATAATGTCAGTTCTTGGTCAAATTTGTAACCGATTAAATCCCTGAAAACTAACACTTCTCTAACGATAAGGTGAAATTTCACTCAAACACATTCCATTCCTTACTATCTTACTGTGGATGTGAACACATTAGCTTGTGTTTCCAGATAATACAGATATTTAGAACAAGAATAATTACAGTGAACAGTTATTCTCAATAACTCCCTCTTCAAGCTTTACAGTTATAAATATATCAGTGTTACCATACAGTATATCCAGTAAAGACAGATTAAAATTATATTAGTAAGTGTACTATGGTACAGGTACAAAATGGAATAATAATGATGATAATAATAGTCAGCTTTGTCTTTACGAGTTAATCACGGATTGATACCAGTTAGAGTACCACTGAAAACCAGCATCGGAGTACTGGACAGCTGCTGGGGTCGTGCTAAATCACGAATTGGTAGAAGTTAGAATTCATAGGCTAGCTATTGAATCGGGCCCCAGTGGCCGAATGGTATACGAGCTTACCTTGTAACCAGAAGGTCCTCCGTTTGAACCCCAGTGGGTGCGTACTGTCGATGATTCCCAAACTAGGATAAAACAGCTGTCCAGCACTCCATGGTTTTCAGTAGTTCTCTAACTGATATCAATCCGTGGTCAAACTGGTATAAACAAAACTAATCCTTCCAAACCAACTATAGCAAATAGTTAGTTTCAATAATAGCTCGAGTGCATAACAAACGTGAGATAAAGTTGTATCGTTCAGTGACTTGTTTGTGTACTTGTAATCAACTAAAGTACAAGTTTCAAGGGGTGCATCACAGTCAGTGGTATTATTGAAAATATAAATAAATTGATGTAATTTTGAAGGGTTCATAAACAACAGTTATAAGGATAAAATAGTAACAATGGTGCCATGTGGCATGAATATAGTAAGACGATTAGTGACCGATTATCAAAAACTGAAGAGGTTTCCTATTGTGGAAACAAAATGACAACGTAAACACTACGCCTAATAGAAAAGGTCAATAAATCATAAAGCATCTGAAAAAAAGGTGTGTCAGTGAAAAATGGGGGGAAATGAAAGGGATGGAATGAGGATTTAAATTCCCAAGCACCAGTTCAATTCAGTATTCTAAGTACACTACTGATGGGTTGGGTCTTAAGCCAGCTAACTAGTCATCTGATGCTTATATCCGTTCTTTTTAGCTAAGAAATATTACTGTTCGATGTGAGTGTTAGTTAGCTACTCAACTCAGTCAACCAGTAGATAATACCATCAAGATGAGTAGACGTTCAGTTGCAGTGAATGTTCTCTCAGCGATTCTGTTCAGCCGATATTTTAGAATATGAACGGTAATTTCATCCTTGTAACTTAATTTGAGGTATAACATTTCCTTATATATGGAGTCTAAAATTAATGGATATCTGGGACCTGATATGTACGTTTTCAAGAATTTCTCTAGATAGTCATTTTCTTATTATGTAAGTTTCATTTTAGACATATTCAAATCTATGCAATCGTCTGAATCTACAGCTAAGATATTTAACTAAGTAACTTTTAAATTGAAATAGCGTGAAATAACGGAAACGGTTGCGCTGACCCGTCTAGATGTTCTTTCTAAATGGACTTCTCTTCAAATATTCATCACGGAGCATACACATTGAATCATAGGAATTATTAAGCAGACGGTTGCAGCGAAGAAAATTTTCCTTTCGACGAAGTCATCAGCTAGGCTGTACAATCGTATATTTATATTGAATATGTGAGAAAGTTACAGAATTATTTCTGGTCAAAGGTCAAATTAATAAAATTACTAAGTGTAATAAACAGAAGATAGGCATTGGCACTATTCTAGAAATATTTCGGGTCAAAGGTCAAATTAAAATTATAATATGTAGTAGTGAAAAAGATTGGTTAGAATGTTAAGAATGTGAACAATTGACAGCACAAAATATAAGTACATCTTAGATGGTTGGAGGCAATTGGCAGGAAGCTTCGGACCTAGGTTTCGTGCTGGTTGGCACTCTTCAGCAAGGCGTATCTGCAACCTTGAAGGAACTGATGTCCCTTCTGAGATTCGAACCCGCGTCACCCAGTGCTGCAGTCAGAGACTGAGCTATTCGGGCTCGCGATCGACCTCCTGTAGGTCTGTAGTGAATATTTTGATTTGACACTAGTAACTAGTGTGATGCGTCTAGTCCTCTCTTTGGTGCAGACTGAATTCTATCAGTCAGGTTGTAATGTGGCCACCATTCTAGGTTGCTCGCCATCACAGGTCCAAGGCTTCCTGCCGATTGCCTCCAACCATCTAATATCATCACAAACAATGTACACCGTGATGACGAGCTACCTAGAATGGTGGCCACATTACAACCTGACTGATAGAATTCAGTCTGCACCAAAGAGAGGACTAGATGCATCACACTAGTTACTAGTGTCAAATCAAAATATAAGTACATCTGCATATCTGATGAGCATTAAGGAATGATAACCAACTTTTTCGCGGAATGTCTTCTTTCATTACTTAAGACGTGCGCCTGTAACGGCAGAAGACAAGAAACTTGGTAACGGAATGTCTATTTGAAATTTGGTATCTTTGTATAGCGGAATTATGTGACCTCATCTGCAGATGATCATTCGCACAGATCTTCCATGGTGTATTACCTCTGCCCTTCGTACTGTGTTTCATTGTCTTCTTTTCGTGTCGCCTACGTTTTTCAGCAACACTGGTTCATTTGTTCTCTTTGACGTCATTTATGTCTCTCCACTATTCGATATGTTTATGCTGATGAACGTCTCTTTATATACTACTCACAAAATCTAATTGGGAGCACATTTCACGCACCTATGTAAAGGCACACTTAATCAGGGGTCATCATTTTTTTTAAATATTTTGACTTATCGTAATAAACAAACAGAATTGCACAATCAATCAATCTAGTACCAATCTCGTAATAAAATGTCCAGCTGACCAATAGAAATAACCCTTTCTTTTATAGATCAATCAGACTACAGTTGCAGTTGAGAAGTGAGGTGTATTCACTTCTCTAAGACACAGTTGTTAACATTACCTCATTACTTCTCACTAAGCCTACACACACACAATGGTTCACTTTTTTCTTCTAAAACGGACTAAATCTACTACTGACCATTAGTACGTCAATTGAGAAGGATGTCATAACAATGATCGTAGAGAAAGAAGTGAATTGAATAAATTACTTCCGGTACTCACTGTGTTCACAGAGTAGTAGTAGCAGTAGTAGTAGACAGCATTTTCCTTCCTCACTTATTACCATTTCTGCAAAACAAAAAAAAACAACAAAAACAATCACATAAATCATTCTACTTTTGTTTGCTCTTTTTTGCTCTTTTTTGTTCTATCCCTATCCTTGAAATTATCGTAAATAAATAAATTGAGTTAGAAGTTATTGAAAACTACTCAGAAAGAATATATCAGAGAGCTGAATTTATCTAATTACTGAAATACTACAGTTAGAGATACAGAGATCCTTTGAAGTATCAGATCAAAGAGTAAAACAATAATAGTCATAATATTTTGCATCATTTTTTTCCGCAAAAATTCCCTTTTCTTCCTTTCCTGTTTTCACAAACAATTCATGTTTTCAAATTAGTTCCCTTCATTAGTTAACATCATTTGGAAAAAAAGCATTAGAAAAAAACTGACTAATGTTAGATACATATTTCATAGAAAGACCAAAAAGAAATGATTGTCTTCAGATTTATCCACCACTAGTCTGCACAATTATGAACACAAAATGTATAATGTAGAAGTGAGAAAGCTGCAGAATTATTTACAATCAGAAATCAGAATATAACGAAGTTATGCAATGAATAAAATAAGAAAATGAACAGAAATCTGAAGCAGTAAATATAACTAAATAACAATGTTTACAGGTTTGTTCATGAGCTGACATGAGTTAGAGAAGAGGTGGAAAAAAGCCGGGGGAGTACTGGACAGCTGTTTCCTCCCAGTCTGTGACTCTTCAAAGCAGAACCTTCAGGTTACAAGGCGGGCTTTTCGGCTGATTCAGCACAAGAAGTTACTTAGTGAGAAGTTGTGAACATGAGGGATCCTAAGTCAGGTAAGAGGAGAGTTACTCGTCAGTGACATTGTCTGGCGGTTGTGTTCTTTGTCGCGAGATGGCGGAATTTGAAAAGTATAGGCCATTTGTAACCGGAAGGTCTTGGTTTAGAACCCCAGTCGGCGAGTACTTCTGAAGAGCTTAAAACCAGAACGAAACATCTGTCCACTACTCCCTGGTTATCCAGTGGTTCTTTAAATGATGCCAGCTAGTGATCGAATCCGAGGCCAATCGAATTCCTGTAAACCAAAACTAGATAGTAGTGATTTTTTGAGAAAATAGAATGGCTGTATTGCTACAACAAAGAAAAGACACTCGGTGGCCTGCTTGAATCACTAGGCTACCTGAATTTCCATTCGAGATTTTTTTTATTCCTTCACGTTCCCAGTGGAACATAGGGCTTCAAGCTAGTGGCTTGAAGTTTCTGTAGCAGTGTTTATTTTTACAGGATGAGGTTGCTAGCCTCATCCCCAACCTTTCCTCTTCGCCAGCTTTTTAGTTCTGGCTTAGAGAGGTAAAGGAGTGCTTTGGCTGGGGATCGAACCCCGGACCATGTGCATGGTCGGCGAGCGTCCTAACCGCTATGCCACCGACGCACATTGGAGATAATGCGCCTTATTTTCCTCAGGTTTTGTTGTTATGATCATTCAGTTATGCCTGTGGGTTATCAAACGTGCTCACTGATATTTTTAATTGGTTTGCATCCTACTATTGATCATTTCCGGGGGAAAATATCATAAGGATTTATTTAATTCTTCAGGTCAAATAGTCTTGCATCGGTGGCACAGCGGTTAGGACACTCACCGGTCATACACATGGTCCGGGATACGATCCCCGACTGACGCACACCTGATATCAATGGTTGGTCTGCGAAATTTGGGCTACCGATATCACATGCTGAAAATTCCATACTTGTACCACAAATGCGGTGTGGAATCTAACTATTATCAAAAAATATTATAATATTGCAAGACAGTCTGGTAGAGATAGTGTTCACTAGATCACAAGTAACATTTTCACCTTATCATCAGTTTCTATTCATGAAACACCGACACTGAAATCTTTATTTTGATAACATTTAAACATTATTCTTTCAGATGAAGTTCTGAAACACTTGAGAATACCAGTAAAAAATAACTTATAGCCTTTTAGTCATAGATGTGTAAATGAGTGGTATGCAGTTCCTCATCACCATCATACATTTGTACTTCCCCTGTTGATTCGATCACATGTTTTTGATTGGACACTAGTCAGTAACTAGTGTAATGTGTGTGTCCAGTCCTATCTTTGTTGTAGAGTGAATTCTATCAGTCAAGTTTGCAGTATTGCCACCTTACTAGGTGGCTAGTGTCCAATCAATAATATCGAATACAGTCCTACAGGAGGTCAATCGCGATCCTGAACAGCTCATTGGCAATGTCTCTGACTGCAGCACTGGGTGATACGGGTGACATGAATTCCTTCGAGGTTGCAAATACGCCTTGCTGAATGATGAGTGCCAACTAGCACGAAACCTAGGTGAAGTGGGGCTTCCTGCCGATTGCCTCTAACGATCTAATACCAACAGATCATATGTTATTATCCGAATAATTTCAGTTTCCCAAGCAAACTGTGGCAACGTTCCTTTTCATCGAAATGTGTAAATTACAAATAGCCAATTAATTTACAGATTGCAAATCTGACTCAATATATCGCCAAATCGCTTAAGCAGCTAGCCACAGTTACGTTAGTTTGAACTCATTCAGCTCTCTGAGCTGGGTCAAACTGACCACACTGCTGTTGAGCTCTTGGTCAAACGAGCAAAACAATCGTCCGGTGTCAAGATGACTTCAATATGGCTAGCAAGTACTATTTGTTGATATGAGTGGTACCCAACTACTTATATCATTCAATCAGTAATATATGTCATCATAATTTTATGAAGAAATAAATAACATGATAAAAAGCTACACTATTGGAATAAATTCTTTTTGGTAACAATAGGAGGTGAATACCTCTGTACTACTGAGAACTGAGATCTCACGAGTATCACTTCAAGGATATCTCAGATACTCTCACCAACAATTAACAACTTGTACCTTTCTAATTCAGTATGGTTGGGATTGATAGGAAAGGACACAATGCGTATTGGAAGTTAGAGCAATGATAAACAAATATCATAGTATCATTCACCCTGTATCAGTTGGGAATTATCCATCGTGCCTACAGTGAAACAGTGACCTATTTATTAGTTAGGTCTCGTAGTTAAACTGGTAGAATACTGGACTAGTAATCTTAGGGCCAGTGGTTCGATTCCCGTCGTAATCCCGATTTTCATTTCACCACCACCCATTATGAAAATTACAAAGAAAGATAACTGAACAGTACCGACTGGCTATTCTATAAATTCCATTCACAGTGGAGTCATTATAGTTTTTAGACAACATAACATAGGTATAAGGTAGAGACATGAATTTAGGTATCTCTTCGTGACTCTAGTCAATTTATTTGACTCTTCACTATGTGGGACGTCCTGGTTCAGTTCTCACCTGACATGCAGTGGTAAGTCCTGGAAAGAGGAAAACCTGTGCATGAGCTTATTAGCTGCACTACATAAAAAGTACAACAGTGTTATTGAAAATTCACAGCTGCAAAGCCTTAAGCCCTACGTTCCACTTCGAACATAAGGACTGAGAAAGAATGTCTTATGTAAAGTCGACAATAATCTAAATAATAAAGTGGTGACAGTCGTACCACTTACTGAAAGGATGTCGACCTCCTGAAAAGTAATTAGTTCTGTTATAATTGCACATCCAAACTGCTGATGAAGAATAACAAACCTGGATGTTAGCTTTACGGCCACTCACACATCATCAGGTAATTTTTCATCCAATATTGTCAACGATAATAAACTGACTTTAGTTGACGACCTCTTTATATCTAAGTCTACTTGAGTAGTTTTTATCTTATAGACTATGGAATACGTAACGACTGTCGACTAATTATATAATTTAATAATTCCCATTGTAGCATTAAGAACACAATATTCAGCGAAGAGACTCTTTCCAACGAATTCACTATCAAGCTGTACAACAGTATATGTATATGGTTTTTAAGAAATTATATCCGGTGAGGGAATTAGATCAAGGCAGTGAATACATGAAATAATAATAGTAGTATGGAATGCAATTAAAACTAAAATGTTTGTGATTATAATTATAGTTAAATGTCCAGTAGCAAAACAATTGGTGTCATATATAGAATAATAAATAAGGGGTATAGATGTTGAAAAGGGTTGTAAAATTATAGGATTAGTAGGTGAATTTGAAATGTTACACAACATGGTGTGAAATTTTGTGAGATAGAATTCAATATTGTAAAAAAAATAATTTTGGATTTAGAATGACAAGTGGGACAAGCGGAAACAATTCAGAGGGAGAATAGTAATAGTAATAATAATCGTAGTAATAAGGGATAGGTACATAGAATAACTAAATAAACAAAATAAATAAATGTCTATTCCTTTACGGTCAAGGCGGAAGTAGGAATTTCATGTACTTCTTTTGTACACAAAGGTCTGGCTTAAAGTCATGAATTGCTAAGGCCTGCGTTGTCTTCAGAAGTATGTAACGAAGAAAACGCGTTTTCTTACAGTATTGAATTCTATTTCATAAAACTTCACACCATGTTATGTAACATTTCAAATTCGCCTACTAATCCTATAATTTTACACCCCTTTCCAACATCTATACACCTTATTTATTATTCTCTGTATGACATTAATGCTTTTTCTACTGGACACTTAACTATGATTATAATCACAAACATTTTAGTTTTAATTGCATTTCATACTACTATTATTATTTCATGTATTCACTGCTTTGATCTAATTCCCTCACCGGATATAATTTCTTAAAAACTGTACACATATACTGTTGTATAGCTTGATAGTGAATTTGTTGAAAAGAGTCTCTTCGCTGGCTAATTATATGTGCACTTCTGTTAACAATTTACTATTAAGTGTTATAATAAATAAACTCATCCAATATGGAATGCATTAGAATGACACCTTAACTACTATTTTAATTTTCATGATTATCATGCACTTCGAAAATACCACAAAACTGTTGCATCCTTTTTGACGAGCACTACCATTTGTCTTCAGGATTAATGTATAGATGTATATATTATAGCGTTATTTTAGAAAAAATATTTACACGACTCACAGAAATCTCAGCGTGATTAGTTGCAAACAGGATCTTTAAGTAAAATATCACGTGACGTGATTCTGCTCAATCCAAGGCATTAGCTAATCCCTTGTGACATTTCCCCTGAGCTTCCAGTGGTATGAAAGCAAGTTAAAAATGTTCGTGAGTACATTTCGTGACTTAAGTATATAACTGAATGGTCCAAATAATAAGAATTGGAGGGAATATGATGCCTTGTGTTAGATAGAAATTCAGGTAGACCGGGACATCAAACAAGTGGTTTATTCCTTCAAGGGAGATTCTGTTGCAGCCGAACATTTCTAAGAGAACCCGTGAAAATTAGGTTTTTTTCAATCTAGTGAAGGACTGTCCAAATTACTGAGTTGTAACGTCATTTTTAAAAATGGTTGGCTTTCATTAGAGGATTTAGTTTATAATTCCTTGATATTTCGCTTCCTTCCGTTTATCTCATCGCGGCAACTAGTCATACCTCAGACACATGAAAGTAGTCTCAAAAAAGAGAAATGAAATTTCTTTGACTACAGATTGCTATCAGTTGGAGAACTAAGTAGTACTGAGCAGTTGTTTCAACCTAGTCTGGAACTCTTCGGCAGTGAGCACTCACGAAATAGCCCACAGGGAATCGAACCCATGACCTCCAGTTTACAAGGTGATCTCGGTATTAATCTAGTTATTATATTATTATTTCCTTTAATTCCTAGAGGAACATTGGGCTTCAGTCTTGCGTCCCCATTGCGTTCGGTTCTCTGCTAGAGTCTTCACCTGGATCCAAGTTTGCCCACACGCTTTCATCTCCTCTTCACATGACCTCCTCCAAGTCACCCTCGCATTGGCGACCAACTCGCCGCTTCCCTTTCGGGTTCCACTCGAGCAAAGGCTTGTCTAGTCATGTCACTTGATGATTTCCTCAGAGTATGGCCAATCGATCTCCATTTCTTCCTGCCTCTTTGTTTCACAATCGGTTCTTGGTTGGTTCGCTCCCAGAGATCTCTGTTGCTGATCTTTTCTGGCTGGCCATCTGATCTTGAGCGGAGTATTGAGCGAAGACAGCTGTGTATGAAGGTTTGTAGTTTGTTTGAGATGCCCTTTATGACGCACAGTGCAAGTCTCTGATCCGTATCGTGAGTAGCACTGACTTCACATTGTAGTTGAAAATCCGGATCTTACTTTCATTTTCATGCTGAGTGCTGCTGACCTCCACACAGACTTGAGAGTAGTGAAAGCTTGTCTTGCTTTTCCGATTCTTGCTTTGATTTCCTAGTCAGTTCTGCCTGTAGTTGAAATGATGCTTCCCAGGTAGGTAAAAGAGGTAGTTTCTTTCAGGTTCCTTCCATTCATGCTGATTGTTACTGGGACGGAAATCATTGGCCTATGAATTCCAACTTTTGTCAACTGGCAATCAAATTCATAGACATGACAACTGATCTTACTGTTAAATGCTTAAAAGAACAGAACTTGCAGTCGTAATCACTAAATATGGATTTTCTATCACTACAGCTAAGTAAATTAATAAATCAAATAAAGGTAATTTGACCGGAAAATTAATGCATAAACAAAAACAGTGGAAATATTTTCTTTTCCATTGCTTTACGTCTGAACGACGTATAATACATAATGCTCATTGTAGAATTTGTAGACACATATTATGACTGGTCGTACAGGAGAGGATGAATTATAATTTCATTTAAAATAACGGATTTTTTCGCATTACGAAACTAAATATAATTTAAGGAGTTATCCACACTGAAGAAATTCTCTTCTAATGTGTCACCCTAGAGCTAAACTTTTGCTTGTTATCTCCTTTGATTTCAATCCACTTATAAAACAATTTTAATAATTTTGTAATTTATCCACTTCAACTCTGCCCCTTATAACATTTTAATTATCGTTATTCTTATCACATATATGTATATTGACTGAGCAATTATTTAGTGCCACTTAATAACCTTTTCTGTAAAATAAATATGACTGTACTGCTTGAAAATGAAGTCGTTTCTTCGTTGAACAAAAAAACAGTGTTTTTACTTATGGAAAAATAGAGTTATCTGGGCTCTTGAAAAACACCAAGAAGTTCGTCACATTTCCCACCAAACCTTCCATGATTTACTTGTAGTATAGTGATCCTTGTGGCCTGGTGGACAATGCATTGATGCGTCAGTAGTTCAGTTACAGAAAACCGGCCAACCACGCCTCACGTAGTCAACGGTTCGATCCCCGGCCAGCGAACTCCCTACACCTCGTTTAACTGGTTGTAAGATCGGTTGTGGCGGAAGGTTAGTCATGTGGCTAGCAACTCCTGTAGACAACACCACTGCCGCCGAAACCTTAAAGCGCCAGCCTGGAGCCCTAGTTTCCACTGAGAACGCAAACAAATAAAACAATAACTGATCTTATGACTTCTGTCTTATCGTTTGTCTTTTTTTTTTAAATTTTCACTAATCATTTCAATTGTTGTTATTTTATTTTATAACATTTATAGTATCATCGGCAAGAACAGAAATCATATTTTACAGCATCTGTTGACACTGAACAACAAGCCTATCACAATTACTGTAATACACTGTTATATTTCAATTCAGCTTTCACTGTTATGTTCTCAATTGAATGTATGCTAAAGATAATGGCATTTGGACCAAAGGTTAGTTTTCTTTATATAGTGCAAAAATGGTATACACTTGTTTGTGTGTAACTTCTTTTGTGTATAACTTATGCAGTGTGGCACTCTGAGAGTTCCTCTTGAACGCTTGTCCGCATCTTATACCATAAAATTGGATTTTTAGTGTTGATAGGTACAACGAATATAAAGAAGCTATTTATTAACACTGATGAAGATAAACAAGTATCAGCAACAACCAGCATCAATCACCATCGACGGGAGAGAGACTTAACAGAGGTCACCTTCTTCACTTATATAGGAATCATTGTTTCAACTAAAGGAAGATGGTATTGAAGTGTTGGTTTGTAGGGATTTGATTGGTTACAGGATTTTCATCATGAGCTGAGATTAGTTACGGAACCATTGGAAAACCTGGGAGTACTGGACATCTGTTTCGTCCTAGTTTGGGATTCTTCATCAGTACTCACCCGCCGGGATTCGAACCCTGGACGTTCTGGTTACAAGGCGAGCTCGTATACCATTAATCCACTAGGACCTGATCCAATGGCCCATGAATTCTAACTTCTGCCAACTCACGACATAGCGCGACCCCTAGCCAATGTCTTCGGTGAGTATTTGTCCTCACACCCGACCTGCTGCACCCTACTGGTCACGACTTCTCACTAGCAGGTCGGGTGTGAAGACAAATACTCGTCGAAGACATTGGTTAGGGGTCACGCTCAGTCCAACAGGTTGCAGACTTTTATCAATAACTTCCACCTTCGCTGGCTCCATATTGAGGATTGAGTGGCAGGCTAGAACGAATTAGCAACAAGAAATTCTGGCTGGGAACAAACCAGTGAGCGAGAGCAGATCACTCAACAAATATGTAAGAGAAAATGGAGATGGATCGGACCTACATTGAGGAGGCCATCGAATGACATCACGCGCAATGCAGGCCATCGCTCGATTGAAATCCCAATGGGAAGTGACGAGTAGGTCGTCAGTGAGATGCTTACATGAAGGAGATCGTGTGGCGAAGAGATGAGAGATTATGGTCAATCGAGGGCCCAGCTGAAGCGGACGGCAGAAGGTAGGACAAAGTGGAAGTGTGTTGTTGAGGCCCTAAGTTCCGATTGGAACTCAATGGAATACTTTGATTTGACACTAATAACTAGTGTGATGCGTCTAGTCCTCTCTTTGGTGCAGACTGAATTCTATCAGTCAGGTTGTAATGTGGCCACCATTCTAGGCAGCTCGCCATCACGGTGTACATTGTTTGTGATGATATTAGATGGTTGAAGGCAATCGGCAGGAAGCCTTGGACCTAGGTTTCATGCTAGTTAGCACTCGTCAGCAAGGCGTATCTGCAACTTTGAAGGAATCTCAGAAGGGATATGAGTTCCTTCAAGGTTGCAGATACGCCCTGCTGACGAGTGCTAACTAGCATGAAACCTAGGTCCAAGGCTTCCTGCCGATTGCCTCCAACCATCTAATATCAATGGAATACTACTAATAATAATAATGCATCTGGATCGAACCTATCAGTTTCTCATGGTCTCCCTGAATGTAAGCTTCAATATTGCCATGAATATTAATTTGACGTTACGCGTCAGTTATTGGCTAGCATTGGAATCCATGACTTTCATTTCTTCCTGAAATTCGTTTGCCTAGTGGATAACACTCTGGAGTTTGAAGAGATGTGTGTTGAGTTCCATTTTCACTAGCTCCACCATCACTCACTTGAAAACAGGTACATCGAACCGACAATTCTCAGACAACGACGAAAAAAGCCTTGTGAATTCCTTTGCTTATAGCTGCCAAAAGAGGAATTTCAAGACGCTTTATAAAAGTCTACTGTTTAGTCTCATCGTAGATATCAATCAAGTGTTCCGTGGACGACGAAAATCTGTTTAACCAAGTCGACAAAACTTTTAATCTTTTTGCACTGCATGTTAACTACGGTAATCTGATAACAAAACACAGTGTTATCGGAGTTTGTCTTATATTTCTGAACTGTTGTTATTAAGCCGACTGAAGTAACAACAATACACACCTGTATACATTTGTTCCGTTTATAAATATGTGTAGCCAATCAACGCTGTACTTTGTTTCACTTAGGCTTCAAACTTTTTCGACATTGTCGAAACTTGGTGAGAAGCATTTTCGCTAACATTTACTGGTGAAATTTGACATCTCGATAAATCTACACTGACCAACAGACTTTAAGTAGTTTGAAGAATTTGTGATTTTTTATAAATTATTTAAATCAATCCCAGCGTGTTAAGAAAATCAAAACAAGATTTTTCTGAACGTTTCGCTGTGTAAGCCACAGCTTCTTCAGCAGATTTATAATTTGTGATTTTGTTTGAGATTTGTGCATAGCATTCAGTCCCACAGAAAGCTAGTCCTCACTTGATAAACCAGAGGGTAGAGTATTTATTGTCACCACTTAAGAAGATAAGATATAATTCCCAATGAGAATATGAACCCGAAACAACTGATATAATATCACTGACAGTTGTTATGACCAGGTGGACTTGCGCGTGGATATAGTGACACTGTACTCAATGGACAATTCATCTGATATTCTAGATACACCTATTCGTCATTGGTACCTTCGGCTTCACTAAGCCAGTGGCCATTAGGATATCACGTTCTTAGGAAAAATGGGTATCATATTTATATATGGCTGACCACATTAAAATTTGGTGAGATCAGCGAAAAATAAAATATGAAAAAGAGAAGACATTCAGCGAAGAGACTCTTTTCGGCGAATTCATTCACATAGCTGTACAATCGCATTTATATATAATTATTTGTGTGTGTGTACATGAGGTTTGTCAAGTTTAGATAATTGATTAGTTAATACAAGAATGATGTAGTATAGAGACAAAGTTAATCAGACAGCAACTAAAGTAAGATTGAGTTAGTAAGCTAGATGACGTAATATAATTGACTAAAATGTTACAACTTAGATCAGGATAGCAACAGAGGTAATTACAGGTAGAGATTAAGTAGACGTGAAATTGAGTGAATTAGTCGGATGACGTAACATGAATGACTAGAAACTGAGCAATGTTCAAGTCAGTAACAGTGGTAGTGAGGTGTAGAAATTAAATCGGGTGGGGGTAGAGAACAAGAAAGTTGAAAATGTAAAATATTACAATTGAGAAGACAAAATAATACTAATGAAGAGACAGAAAATAAGATTAGGTAGAATTTACTTGTCAGCTAATAAGATAGATTACGTCCATTGCAAGTGTAGTGATTGAACGAACTTCTTCTGTATTCAGAGTTCAGGATTTAGCAAGTGAATCGTCATTGCTTCTGCAGTTTGAAGAAGTCTGATTCATACACCTATAGGGAGACTACTTCTTACTCTGTAGACGACTTTGAAGTTTGTTTGCGGTGTAGCTTGGTGTCCGGATTCTATCAGATGTTCTAAGATGGAACTGTGGGGGCATCGATTTTCTCCTGTATAAAACCATGTTGGTAAGTGTTCGGTGATACGTTTGGAAAGCGAGCGCTGGGTACGGCCAACATACCTGGCTCCACACGAGCAGGTGAATTGATAAATACACATTGATGAGGCCAGAAGTGGTAGCTTATCCTTCACGTTCACATGAATCATAGGTTTTGTGGAGAACGTGGAGAAGGTTAGTCGTAGTTCAGCTGCGAAGGTCTTCTTAAGTGAGCGCGACAGTCGATTTTTTAGTGTTTCCGCAGATAAATCTCCGTTGAATTGAAGGTTCATGTGTAGTAGTTTTTTCGGGACGCTAAGCGTGGGCGGCTTTTGTGGTCTAGGATTCATAGATTTTGCAATAAAATGTACACACACACACAAATAATTATATATAAATGCGATTGTACAGCTATGTGAATGAATTCGCCGAAAAGAGTCTCTTCGCTGAATGTCTTCTCTTTTTCATATGACTCAATGGGGATTTTCAATCTACTCAAAAATAAAATATTTGATTGGTTAACTGTTGGCACAGGGCAAAGGTCAAAAATAAGGTGAAATTTTATCGCGGAGTCAAAGTCAGCTGATCACAAAATAATTCACATGATGAACCACAAGACGACTAATATTCGTTAGACAGAAGTTAGTAACTAGTGTAGGGTGTCTAGTCCTTTGCTTGGTGCAGACTGAATTCCTTTAGTGCAGTGTGCAATGAGGCCACCATTCTAGGTGGATCGCCATCACGATACACTTTGAGATGTTAATATCAGATAGTTGGAGGTAGTCAGCAGGAAGCTCTGCCTGACCTAGGTTTCGTGCTAGTTGGCACTCGCCAGTCAGCAAGGCTTATCTGGAACCTGGAAGGAACTCATGTCCCTTCTGAGATCTGAACCCGCGTCACTACTGTTTGAGCCGCTGTCAGTCTACCCAAAAAATATGAACAATTATCTTACTAATGACTTCCAACAGACAAGGGTACTTGTTTAAATCCCCTTCTCAAACTGGAGCGTAATGCTTAACATCCAGAGATTCAAGTGGAACATATAACAAATAATAAAAGTTTTTCTGTATTTAAAACATTTAGTTCTTCTTGTGAAAGTTGTAAAAAAAAGGTTAAATATATTTGCGCAACACTTTTCAAACATTCTAATCACATATTTTGCTTGCCATATGTATTTTTACAAAGTTTAATAGGATACAACATGTGAAAATTGAATCGATGAATCGATATAGATGAAAATTTTGTAAAATGAGGAACAGTATCAAGTTTTAGTTTACTCCATATTTCTTTCCTCTACCCTTAGCTTTGATGTTAGATGGTTGGAGGCAATCGGCAGGAAGCGCAAACAGCTCAGTGATAACGTCTCTGAATGCACCACTGGATAACACAGGTTTGAACCTTAGAGACGACATGAATTCCTTCAAGGTTCCAGATAAGCCTTGCTGACTGGCGAGTGCCAACTAGCACGAAACCTAGGTCAAGCAGAGTTTCCTGCCGGTTGAATCTAACCATCTATTATCAACAATTAAAGTGCACCGTGATGGTAAGCCACCAAGAATGGTGGCAAGTTTGACTGATAGAATTCAGTCTGCATCAAAAGGAAGGATAAGATAGACAACATCAGTTACAACCCAGGGTCTAATCAAAGTAAACCAACATTATCTACCACAGTTACAAATCTTCTCCATTATATACATATATATTGGTCAAAACGGTAATTAAGTGACCAAAGCCAGAAATAAGTAGTGAGATAAAAATAAGGGAAAATATTATTATGTAAACAACTCTTGGCTATAAATTAGATCACCAAGGTAGGTTTGATTTGATAACAAACAGGATTTTTATGACAAGGGATTCAACAAAAATTTTTTTCAAGTGGATCCAGAAGCTATTTGTCTATAATACAGTTTCCGCGTGGCTCATAGCTAAAATTTTCTATAGTTTGGTTTGTAAGGGTTAGTTTTGTTTTTACGAGTTGATCACGGACTGATATCAGTTAGAGAACCATTGAAAACCAGGGAGTACTGGACAGCTGCTGTTTCATCCTAGTTTGGGAATCATCGGCAGTACGCACCCACTGGGATTCAAACCCAGGACCTTCCGGTTACAAGGGAAGCTCGGATACCATTCAGCCACTGGGAACCGATTCACTGGCTCATGAATTCCAACTTCTACTTGGTTTTCAATGGTTCTCTAACTGATATCAATCCGTGATCAACTCGTAAAAACATAGTTAAATGCTTGTAAAATGCATCTGTAGTTTTCTCAATTTTTCAGAATTTCCTCTTTCTCATTTATCAATCAATATATTTTAAAATACGAAATGTCTATAGCAATTTACTTGATATATATACAAACATTTGTTTTAGATATAGGAGGTAGATTATGTGAAACCAGTCTAATTCACGCTGTGCTCTTCTTTGTTTTTTCTGTTATTGTTCAGAACTATTTTCGTGATCGTTGGAACATTTTCGACTTTATCACTGTCATAGGAAGTATAACTGATGTATTAGTTTCTGAGCTTCAGGTAAGTAAAAATAATCACTCCCGTTATCAGTATATCACACTGATATGGTAAACTCTTGAAATTAATTTTAGATTTAAAAAAAAAACAATTTACTGGACTCATTATTATCTTCATCATTTGATATCGCGCAGTAAGAAGGCATGTTCTTTTTAGAAAAAAAGAGAGATAATCAAGAAACTGAAGTGTTTTTGAAGTCATTTTGAATTTAACAGAGATTTTAGGTGTCAAGGAGTAAGACAAGCTTGCTGCCTACTATCGCCAGTGATTTTCGTGATTGCAGTAGACTGGATAATGCGACAAACAGAGGGCAATGAGGAAACAGGCATAAAATGGACTTACACAAAAGACTTGGGGGATCTGGACTTCGCCGATGATATATGTCTGATTTCCCACAAAATGGAAGATATGCAAGCGAAAAGCAACAAGTTGGCGGAAGAAGCATCAAAGATAAGACTTCAGATGAACATGAAGAGAACAGAGGTAATCAAGATTCCTGGACAAGAACAACAACAGCAACAACAACAACTGACAACAATCAGCATAAATGGAAGGAACCTGAAAGAAACAACCTCCTTCACCGATCGACCTGGGAAGCATCGTTTCAACTACAAGCGGACGGAAATGATGAGGATATCAAAGCAAGGATAGGAAAAGCAAGACAAGCTTTCACTACTCTCAAGCCTGTGTGGAGGTCAACAGGACTCAGCATCAAAAATAACATCCGGATTTTCAACTCCAATGTGATGTCAGTGCTACTCACTATACGGATCAGAGACTTGCACTTCGCGTCATGAAGAGCATCTCAAACAAACTACAGACCTTCATTAACAGTTGTCTCCGCTCAATACTACTCGAGATCAGATGGCTGGCCAGAAAAGATCAGCAACAGAGATCTCTGGCATTGAGCGAACCAACTCAGCAGGAACCGATTGTGAAACAAATAGTCAGGCAGAATTGGAGATGGATTGGCTGACCATACTCTGAGAAAACAATGCTTCAAGTGACATTACTAGACAAACCATTGCTCGAGTGGAACCCGAAAGGGAAACGGCAAGTTGGTCGTCAGTCATATGAAGAGGAGATGAAAGTGTGATGGCAGACATGGATCCAGGTGAAGACTGTAGCAGAGAACCGAACGCAATGGAGATGCACGGCTGAAGCCCTATGTTTCTCTAGGAATTCAAGGAAACAATAATAATAATTAGGTGTCTGTTGACATAGACAGGAGCTTCGAAGAAGTCTTGATTTTGCTAGGTTGACGATGGGGCATGCTTTTCGTCTCATCTGGGACTTATTAGCTAGACTGAACTACATACCCAGTGAGTGACAATGTTCTCAGTGTCACTCGAATTCAGCACCAATTTTTTCAAACGTCAGTGTTGGCTACCATCAACCAAGAAAATTCAGTTTAAAAGATACGAATCTAATGAAGGATATGCATTCACTCATTATTGACAACAGCTGTCCTCGTTCCATACTGAAGATCAGATGACCAGAAAGGATTAGGAACGAGAAACGCTGTAAACGAGGCAACCAAGATCTTACCAGCCAACATATGTGCCTATAAGGCACATGCTGAAGAGACTGTCGGGTGACATCGCCCTCCAGGCCATCGCTCAGGTGGTATCCGAGATGACATGGAGGAGATTATGGGAGGAGGAGATGAGAACTCATGGACAACAGTAGAGCCGGCTGAAAAAGACGGAAGACAACAGGATGATATTGTTGAAGCTCTATGTTCTACTTGGAACCTGGGGGAATAGTGAAAATAACTGAAAACCAACAAATTAAATCACACTATTTGTTAATATATGAAATTAAAGTTAGATAAATTCACTCGATACAACACATGGTGAGTGATACATTGTTGATAACTCGATGACATTTTGAGCACAATTTACTGCTGCTCATAATTATGTCACCATATTCACACGACTTGTTATCTTGCTTTACAAAGTCGTTGTCCCGGCCTTTTTTTCATTGAAACTTTCCATGTATCCAGTGTAGGCGGTGTTGTCATTTTGACTAAACATGTTTAGTGCTGATTCGACCAGCAAAGTTCCGGCGAATAATTCCCCTCTTCGCTGATTAAATTACTTCTTCATACTTTTACTCTATCCCATATTGTCGTGTGATTTCACGCAAATGAATGCGTTGCGTCTGCCTGGTTTAATTCCGGCTTACTGAACTTAGTAGGTGCATCGGTGGCACGGCTGTTAGGACGCTCGCCGACCATGCACATGGTCTGGGGTTCGATCCCCGGCCGACGCACTCCTTAACCTCATTAAACCAGAAATAATGCTGGAACATAGGGCTTCAAGCTAGTGGTTAATCAAAATGACCTCCCTCTACTATTCTGCCCTATGTAACTGACCCCACTGTCAATATATATTATTTGATAAATTATATTATTTTTCCTGTTAAGTCTACTGAGTTCTTAAGCTATGGAAGTTTGTCTCTTAGCCAGTTGTTTAGTTCAAATGTCAACCTAATTCCAGTGTTGCTAAGATTCTTACTTTAGGCTTCTAATGAGCCTTCTTTATATGGCAGTACAATCTAGGCTTTGAATTCCTTATCATTTACATTGCTAGCATTATTTCCATTACAGCTTTTATTTCTCTTATGCTTCTTCGTACATTTTTGAATAAATTCTGGTGGGTAGTTATTCACTAACAATGTTTTGCTTGATTTCATTATCTAAATCTTCTGATTTACTAGTCATGCTCTTGGCTCAATTATATAAACATTGTATTAAACTTCTTTTTACCGACGCTGGGCAGGATAAATCAAAGTCTAAGTATTTATTAGAACGCGCTGGTTTTCCAAAGATACTAGTATCTAATGCAGCATCTGATTTTCGTTTTATTTTATGGTCCAGCATAGGTAATTCTGTTCATTTTTTAACTCAAAGTGAATTGGATTCCACTTACAGTTGAGTTTATGTGGATAATTTAGGGATATGCTTAGATTTCAACACAATGAATATGTTATCTGCGTACGTCTACCACAGTGCCTGAAGTCTACACTTACATGGATGGAAAAGTGTATGCACTTGCTTAATACCCACATAGCCAAGAAAGGTCAAAGATAGGAAAGTTGCAACTGTTACACTGATCCAAACTCTTAAAATTAACTTCAACTGTTTGCTTATTATATTATAAAACGTAGCTATAATGCGTGTCAACGAATTTGTGCTTACGATAAAGAGATTCGAGTGCGTCTGTCAATTCATATTTTGATACATATGTCTTACAGGATGGTAAGTACTGTCCAGATCTATTTGACTTTCTAGTGGTCCTTCTTCTCCTAATCGCTTTGTAACCGAATTCAACTAAAAAGCAGTTGCATAATTTTAAACACCCTGGAAGTTAACACTAGTATTTTACTGGTGGTTACTGTAGCATACATCGATAGTAAACTACGTGAACTCATTAGAATTAAGTTCAAATCCTTTGCCCCAACATCGTTTTTTTCATAAAAAATTCAACTTGACATCTTAGAGTTCTTCAGATTCACATTTACATTGAGTTTTGCTTTCAAAGGTAACACATAAATATATAAACTAAAAGTTGGGTTTTTAGCGATTTGACTGGTTTTAAGGCATATTTCAGCCACTGAAAAGCTTCAAGGACTGAGAAACTCCTCCGTCGTAATTTTGGTGTTTTCAACTGTTCTCAGAAGAGTTAGAATCAAGTATTTTCAGGTTCGCAATTTATTACACTATGATGATGGTTGGATTCTGTGGAACAATGGATTACAATCTGGTGCCTGAATGGTGGCATACTTGCCCCGTAGCCTGAAGGGACTGGGTCCTGTTCGAGTAGATGCATGGATCTGTAGTGTTGAATAGTGTTGAAGAAATATAAAACTGTTCACTGCTTGCTAGTTTCCTTTGATTTTACCAGCGGTGACTCTTTTTCCCGTTGAATACAAGTCTCTCAGAATGTCAGAATTTAATAACGTCCTGGTAACTGTTATATGAGTTACGAAGACATTCCTTAGGGCTTCACTTTTTGTATTTTCATTTCTATCGTGGTATGTGGATTTAATATTCATTTGAATATTATGCACTTAATAGTGAGTCTATGTCTCAATGGTAGAGTTTTTTTTCCTTCACGTTCCCCAGTGGAACATAGGGCCTCAAGCTAGTGACTTGAAGTTTCTGTAGCAGTGTTTATTTTCACAGGATGGGGTTGCTAGCCTCATGCCCAACCTTTCCTCTTCACCAGCATTATTTCTGGCTTAGCGAGGTAAAGGAGTGCGTCGGTGGCCAGGGATCGAACCCCGAACCATGTGCTTGGTCGGCGAGCGTCCTAACCACTATGCCACTGAGTGATCATCAGCTATACGGGGGTTCAGCTTTGATCTCCACCCGACGCGCTCATATACCTCGTGTATTTCACTAGCTAGTCGTAAGCCTTGAAAGGAGGAGAGGTTAGGTATACAACTATCAGTCTCATCCTAGAAGATAGAACAACACTACAGCTGCATGAACTTCAAAGATTACAGCTTGAATTCCTGTATTCCACCCGAAATGCAAGGAATAAATAAAATGCAGTCAAATAAAGTCGGGAGTATGGTTTGGATACCCTACTGACAAAATCTTGGAACGATTAAGTTGGTGAAGCAGGTCTGTCTTGCAGCAGGGAAGCTAATTACCTCAACACTGTATATACGTTTGGCTAATAAATGCCAGAACGTCGACCATGCACATGGTCCGGGGTTCGATCCCCGGCCACCGACGCACTCCTTTACCTCGCTAAGCCAGAAATAATGCTGGTGAAGAGGAAAGGTTGGGCATGAGGACTGCAACCCCATCCTGTGAAAATAAACAGCACTGCTACAGAAACTTCAAGCCACTAGCTTGAAGCCCTATCTTCCACTGGGAACGTGAAGGAAAAGAAATGCCAAAATGCATAAAATCTAGGTTAAATATACTCCCAAGCGGATTGACGTCTAACATCTTACACTCAGAAAAACTCTGTTGAAGTTATATATACATTTTAAATGAATTTAAAAAGCGCACAGTATAACCACCAGTTTGTAAAGCTGGTCTCCTTATCCGTATACATACTGATATTTTACTTCAGTAATGTTAGCTCTTGCCTTCATCTCTCTTTTCCACTTTTCTCTCTCTCTCTCTGTTATTTTAGGAGTCAGCATTTTTAAGTTTAGGATTTCTACGACTTTTTCGTGCAGCACGTTTAATCAAATTACTACGTCAAGGTTATAGTATACGGATTATCCTATGGACATTTATTCAGTCAATCAAAGCACTGCCATATGTCTGCCTACTGATTACAATGCTATTCTTCATTTATTGTATTATTGGCATGCAGGTAAGCAGTAAAGAATTGTCAATTATTTAGAATTAACAAGGAGATTTTCGGCAAATAATGTTTTCTCTCTCTCTCTCTCTAAGTACTCTGACTACACTGGTAACTGGATTCCTAGAGAACAACATAGGCGACATTGTCTGTCGTAAAGACCCCCTGAATGTTTGTATCAGTTGATAAAGTCTAAGAATGAACATGAGTGGTCTTTTACTTCTTTTTTTTTATAGAAATTATGTCATTTCAGAAAAGTTAGCCAAACAAATGACAACTTGTCATTGAGGTAGACTGACTTTTTAAGGAAAGTCGCATACATATAAACAATCATATTTGAAAATATCTCATCTACAAATTTCTCTCAGCATAAAGCATCCAATTTATACTTTGACTTTCTATGAATTATTCATTCATTTTAAACTTGATTTATGAAGACAGATTCAATTGAAATGTATATGTGAAGTAACTACTGAGATGTATATTAATGAAATAGTTCATGAAATATATAAATGTAAGAAAGCGGGTTGTAGAAGTAATAATATTAGAAAGCAATTAAAACACTACACAGCATGGCGATGATTATTTTTAAGGCAATATACAAGTGGGTATCTGTTGGTCGAAAACGAAACCTGATGCAATCACTCACCACTCGTATTCAACGCTTATATAGTTCTGATGCTGTGGATCGGAATTTGAATCTTCTTAGAAAAATCGTGATCGAAAATGGATTTCCTACACGTTCTGTTAGACAGGAATACACATTTAAAACATACAAAATGTGATTTAACAACTGTAATCAAGAAAATGCTGTATATGAACCTTGATTTCAAAAGTGACTTAGCTACAGGCTTTCTTAAAAGAAGGATCTCACAGTCTTTGAAAAATACATTCGCTGTTCAATAACCTAAAAGGCAAGTTCCCGAAGTTGGCCAACTCTTTGCGAGTTTAATAATCCCCTTGCTCTCAGGAAGCTAGGCACATGAGTCGCTCGACGAGGTATTGAGTCTCAGAGGGTGCAAGAACACTATCCTGAGTGGTTACGAAGGGGTGGAAGTAGGGCTATAAAAAGCGCAATAATTGAACATTTGGTCGATAATGATCACCTTATCTCTACAGCCTCCACCCTTAAAGTCATCTACAAGGCAAAAAGTAATTTGTTCAAATCATCACTATCGTTTTGTTTTTCATTCATTGGGAAGACAAAACTTGGTTTGGACGTATATAACCCAATGTGAATTGAATTAAAATGAAGGAATGTTAAGGACATCAAAAACGCACTTAACAGCAATATGTAACCACTACCCTACCTCGGAGTGATACTACAGCCTTCAGACTGAGATACCAGCACGTTCAACCAATTATATAATGATTTGTGTGACTGATAGAGTCGAATTTGCACTGTTGGAGACTACCAAACTAGAATGAATCAGGTGTTTGACTAGTGTTTATTAGTGACAAAATTCACACTGAGATTTATGGGATCTGTTGAAATTTATGGTTTCCAATATGTTTGCGGTATGAATATTTGGATTATGGTTGTAGGAACAGTTTGCTCATAAGTGTTGACACAAAACTAGATAATTAACTATAATATCGCTTTGCACTGTTTCATTCTGAAATATTTATAAGCTGATAAAAAGGAGAAGTACAGAAGGTATCCTACATTAGATAAAGGGCATGGTACAGAGAGATGTTACGTTTAAGAAGAAGACAGGGATGAATTAATTAGTATCTACTATTAGTGAAAGTTGCATAGTTTGTAGTGAATCAGGTGGTGAAATTTAAGTCATACAGCTCTATTAGATCGCTGTTCTATTCCAATCTCAAATCTGCTGTGTTTTTACCATTAGTTCCACTTGTTTATTGATACAACCATTATCATATCGAGACTTTAGGGATATCAAGTAACACTGAAGACTGGAATAGCTGTACGCTTACAACTCTAGATTTGTTTTAATCAAATAACCAACCTAGTGAATTTCATGCGGATATTTTGCGTGTAGACAGATTCATAAAGAGAACACATGAACATTTCGTATGCTGTTTTCATTACATAATCACTACGTATCTTTATTATTTGGTTTTGAAGGTTTTTGGGAATATCAAAACTGATCCTCATTCTCAGCTAAATAATCACAATAATTTCCAAACTTTTGGAGATGGTATACTGTTGTTATTCAGGTGAGTTATTTTTGGTTTTTTAATGAGGTCATTACAGCAGTAGTTTGTTTGAGACAAATTGTTAACACTTTCAAGTTTTCTATTAGCTGAGAGCTTAAACTGCATCATATATCTATCGAACATACACCTCCGGATGAAGTCTAACTGTCGAAGCCTTGGAAGATTAGAAGTATTCACATCACTATGACTATTATTATTCATTCCTGGCGTTTTACATGGGAGATGGGGCTTCAGAGAAATACCTTCATTGTACTGAGTTCTCTGCGAGCACCTTTAGTGTCCTCTACGGTTGCCTAAAAGGTTTTATTTGTCCTTCATAAAATCTTTTCCACCTTAAGTTCAGACGTCCAACCGACTGCTTCCCATTGAGGTTCTACTTGAAAAAGATCCGTGTTGTCAAGTTTCCAGATACATGGAGATGCTTTTTTACTGCATAAAGGCGTTAGTCCCATATCTAATCCTCTCTCTTCTCCAGGCATAGGAAAGATTAGTAAACTGGCCTAGGTTAGATGTCAATATATGATCTGCTGAAAGTCATAAGGGAGTCAAAATAGAATAAACTGGGAAACGGTATGATCAAAAGATATCGAGACATCTCGTCATTGGCTTGCAGCAGATATACACTCACCTGCAACAGTAAGTAATTACAGGACGAGTGGAAGTAACAGAATTTGACATACATTTGTGTGAACAGAAAGAATCTACCCCGTGATGAATGAAAACTGAGAGCTATTACGGGAAGATTAGTACTTGTATATACTCTGGACCGAGTGTGAAGTAAGGAGATCAAAAAGGGTCCTAAGCCATGCTTCAGTCTCATTGGTCATATAAAGCAGAGGCATTTAAATCTCTTTTACAAGTTAAAATATATATGGAAATATTGTATCGCACGATAAACTTCATCGCCAGACAGAATCACATGAAAAACTACAATAGTAAACAAATGTTCAGTAATTCATTTGGATATTTTCTGCAGCATCAATCTATGATCTAAATATGGGCCCAGCCCACTGCCATCCATTCCATTTATTACAGTCTATTAGCCCACGACGTTTAAATCCCACTAGTTTGTGATATTTTGCCATCCGCATAAAATATTATGGGTTAGGAACTATCCTCACAAAAGACTTTGTGAATCGAACCAGTAATAAACATGAGACATTGACTGTATATGGTTAATATTGAAGCGATCAAACAACCACAGTTCATTCATGCAGAATATGAAAAAATTTAGATAACAATGAGGATATAAAAGGAGTTAAGATACTTGGGAGTTCCAGTATGAGTTGCAGGTACAAGTTAACTGTTGTGTGAATAAACAAACTAATCCATATATTTATAACTCAGCTGTGTGAGCAAAACACAAAACTCAAAATGAAATGATTGTAACTTGGAAATGAAAACATGTACTCACCAGTGTAGTACTGAGTTGGTCTTTCTTCATATTATAATATCAGAAGACAAGACACGGAAGACAAGGTATATTTTCAACCGGTCAAGTCGTTGTTTATATATATGTATATATATAGCATTCTGTTGCGAATGCAGTACTGAGCTGTGGAAATATGTGAGAATAATATTCTATTGGAACACACTTTCTGTATCACACCACCACAATATCACAGTTAAGGTGTATTCGTTTGATTTATGAGAAACGAAGTACGTATGGCTTTCTCTATGGGTTGGCTTCCTTTATAGCCTAACTGACCTGAACTGTATTTTCTGTGTTATTCAGATTCCTGGTGAAAATGTTTGAGGAATCTGGCAGATTCTCATCAGTTAGTTCTTCCCATTTACTCAGTTTTGGAAGCATATGAAGGCCAGTAAATGCATTCAAAATCAAAATAAGGAATGTTGACAGGAATCATGAGCATTTTTAAATCATAAAACGCAGTTAATTTGGCCATAGAAAAGTTCCTTTTCCGTACTCTTATTGATATTTCTTCCTCTTTGCCCATGTTCATAAGACGAAGATTTGTAGATAGATTTGAGGAAACTGAACGATCTATTCTCAACCTGCTACTCATTAGTAACTAAGGTCAGGATGGCCTTGTTTTAGTTCAAAGGGAAATTTGTGTGAAAGTAAATGCTTATTGATAATACTGGATATCAGTGGTTAGACATTTGAAAGTAATAAAGTTAACAATTGTGTCTCATTGTATTGCTATTCACATAATGGGTGAGTAGTAACGTCTTCAATTCATGATATGGAGGGCTTATTACTTAACCTCGAAATCAACCAATTAACCACTAAACCAAGAAGGTGAATAAGGAACATCTTTGAGGAAATTGGTTTCTAGGGTTTTAGTTTTCACTTCCATGACGTGTAGTGGCAACATTACAAATTGGTATATAAATATATATTTAGTTTAAAGTCTCCAGGCGTCAACAAAACTCTAGGATACCTACCTTTCATATGTATTTTAAGAAAAACTATAACTCGGTTAGATGTCCATAATCTTTCCAACAGGTGGGTGTACGGGACTACTTGGATTAGTCCCTGTTGTCAGGTTAACTTTATCCACGGAGACTCTGTATTATGAGCCTGATCTCTCGTGAGGATGGGTTTTCAGTCCTGCTGACGATTTTTCGGCTGGATCCAAATATATTTATGTCGTTCTTCGAATAAGTAGTGTATATAAGCCAATAAAACCACAAGACTACAACTGTGAATTCAACTGAAAGACGACGATAAAGTTGCTGTAATAATGAGCAAGTAAAAGTTCAGCGTCACTTCCTCAAATTCGTAAACTATCACTTCTATACGAAATAATTTTTTCTATATTCCTATGCGCGTGTTTATTCAAAAGATAGTTGTTTTACATGCGTTTGTTCCTATTTCAAAAAACCACTCTTACGCAATCATTTATTTCAGTACACTACCAAGCATTATTAACCTAGGTTGCCAGGATACGCTTAGATATTTACAACATATATATTTCATTCTATTTCCTGTTTCACTAAACACAATTGTACTGATAATATGGTTTGTAAAATTTCTTAGCCTTAGGCTATTTTAACATAATACATTTCCCCCTTTAGCAGCTCATACATCGGTGAAATGAAACTGACTTAATGTATAAAGCATTTATAGTGGACGGTAAAAACTTGTCCTACTTAGTATTTTTTTCTTTTTTGGGGGGGGGCCATAAGACAAACGAATATGAACTTCGTTAGCGAAGTAAGTAGCTTAATGATATTTTAAAAAGAAAACAGGAAATGGAAAGGAGGGTTGAATGAATGAAAACTTAGTATGATGATAATAATTTTAGAATGGACAAGTTTTACTGGGGTCATTTAAAAGTATGCAGGAAGAAGTGAACACCGTAAGATGTTCATATTGTTTCACTTACAGATGAAGAATGCTCAGATATGAAATTTAATGAAATACTTAATATGAGGTCAAAAGAGGATTTGATTTCAGGGATCAGGCAAAACAATTTCCTGCATTCACAGATCAGTAGAAAGAATAAGAAGCTGAAAATATCATGATGAAAGTAATGATATTTTGTCTTTCTCTGCCCACAAAATTACCTACCTTTCAGTCATTATGTCTCTATAGGTAAGTTAGGTATGACTCTGCAACAAAGTTCACCGACGACCTTCAGGTTACGCGGAGAGTCTATTGATCGTCTATCCATTGTCTCAGTACCCGATGACCGGTGAATTCTGACCTCTACCAGGAATACAGTACATTGATGGCACAGCGGTTAGGACACTCGCCCACCATGCACATGTTGTGGGGTTCAATTCCTGGCCGACATACACCTGATATGAATGGTTAGTTTGCTAAAGTTGGGTTACCGATATCAGATGCTGAAAAGTCCATAGTTGTACCAAAAATACTGTGTGGAATCAAGCTATAATAAAAAATACAGTGCCAGTGACAATCAAATGCCATTGATGAGCTCCTACTTCATATCCGACACGATAGTCTCCACCAGAAATATTTTTTTATTAGAACTTAAGTAGATTCATCATGCAGCTACCATTAAGGTGGAATTTCATGTTATGTAGCGTTTTTGTTACATTGCACTGTATATTTCATCACAAACCAATATCAGTTCTGGTTGTAAAGGACAGCTGTTTCATCATAGTTTGGGATTCCTCTGCGGTGAGAAGTCACAACCTCACCTGGAGCAACAAAAGTCATCATATTCATAGTGACGATAGCAGCTGTAACTGGCAAAGTTAAGATTTAATGAGAATGAAGTATAATATTAAAACTTTCCATTTAGATATTTGAAAAGTAAACAGATTTAACAGGCAAATATCCTCTTCTCATTTAGGCCATGATTAAAGTTGTTACACCACTATACAGAAGGATAGAATATTTTAAATCGCATACTTATTGTTGGTTATTAGGAATCTTCCAATAATCCACCTACAGTAGAGTTTGATAGTATAAAATGATATCATTCTATTTCACAGGTTCTCATACTGCAGAAATTAAAAAGACGACTTTAAATTATAGAATAGCGTTTGGAAAAGTTAAATTTCTCGTAGAGGATTCTTCTCCAACATTTTATTAGAATTGTATTCATGATATCAAGGGCTAAATAAAGTTTTGGGAATCTGTATTTCTATGCAATCAAAATTTTTACCCCATATTTATACATGAAATTCAGAAATTTATACGATTTTCATTCTCGATTAGTAGACTCATGATGTTGCTAATATTTGCGTCTGTAGGGTAAATGTTAGTTGCAGAATTTGTCAGAACCATCTCTCATGGTTGAATATAGGGCAATAAAAATTAATTCAAAGTTGCAAACTTTTACTTTGAGTTAATTTTGGAACTCTCCAACAAAATAAATAATTTTCAGCACAGTTTCTGAATTTGTCCCGTATATATAAACTCAATATGGCGCCAGCTTTTGAAACAGTTTTACGCCAACTCTGTAATGATAACAATTTTTAATGTATTTCAAACTCTTACATTAATTTTAGTAAATGAACATGAAATACTTTTAGAGATGGCTGTAACCCTTCAATCCTGTCAAGAATATTGTTTCATTGCTTTATGCTCAGACGTATTCTGTCAACATGTATTCACTTGATATGAACACTTAGGCACAGAATAAGAAGACGGAGGTTAGAAGTGACAACATTAGTCATAGTACATTTTTGTTAGTCGCATATCATCACGAATGTCACCCGACTCGATAATCACAAATCTCTATTCACCTTTATCATTAAACATCACACAGACTTCAAACGCATGAATCATCTTGGACTCTTATGGAAAGCCTTCCAGAAAGTTCCACAGAGTCTCTTGAAAGCAGCGATAATGAAATTTATGTGTAATTCAAAAGTTTAAAAGTCAAATTTCCCTATCTCAATTATAAATTCCAAAGAAAAGTCACTCTCCGGCGCCGTAAATCTATATACTACTGACTGACCGGGATGAGTAGTGTCATACCACTCATACATCACCTCAAACTGTGCAGATGACAAATTAATTTTGCAAACTGAGAATTCTCCAAATCCGATTTGCTATTTTCAGTTTTTACCAAACAGAAAAGACTTTTCGTTCAATGTCCCTTTCCTGAATCCCCCAAACTTTTGAATCAGCTCCCTGTGGTGCATAATATTGGTTCATTTCCCTTCCACACCTAATGACTGACTTTAATCTTTGACTGGAAATTCATCTTGAATATTGTCTTTCAACTTATGCATTTAAGTATCTCGATCCATAAAATTAATTTCCTTATCCCGCTTACACCTTCTCAAAATCCGCTCCTTAGCTGTTAGGTAACTAGACAAACACTTTTCTTTAGCACAACTCGTTTTATCTTCTAATACCTGACTTCATGATTAACTCCCAGTAAGTCCCTATTTTGATACAACTTCTAAATTTCTCATATATCTGCATAACAAAGGATGAAATTCTAAGGGGTAAGAGATATCTCTTCGTTGAAAACTTTTGTTCAAAAACCCAAGAGTCCTCAAGAATTTGTCCAACTCACGATAGAATGAAAACGATGACGCGTACACTACTTATAACAAACAGAGCACTGCAAAATACAGATGAGATAAGCTGTCTCACAGCCATATAAAATATTCTCTATAAATGTTAAAACTCCTTAGAGGAAGTTCAAGTGAAATAGCACAGGAAATGAGTTGGAGCAAAAATTAATAAAAGTAGTAGTAATACGACTTTTAGAAGAAAAAGACTATTAGATTATGTTATTTTATGTCTTCTTAAAAATCATATCCTGCAAAACACGATTTACAATGTTAAAGTATTATTTTATAAAACATTTCACCTAAATGCTATAATAACACAATAGTAATGATAAGAGGCAGATCATTATCAAAACAAGAAAGAAAAATAAACAAAAAATCCTATGAGCAACGTGAGTATTTTGACTAAATATAGACATCGTGTTTTTATGCACAACTGTCCTTGGCTGCTTTGAATCATTCAGAGTAATTTCCTTGTTCCCGCAAGAAACATTCATACAGATAATACACCTTTGTTGATAATTATCAGAACTTCATGTAATAAATTGATAGATGGTGACTGGTAGTTGAATCCAGGATGCATATTCCATCCTGTTTAGGACTTATCAACTGAATGTAACTTCACCTCCCACCCCACCCAGTGGGTGATGTTATTCCCACCGGGTTTCGAACCCACTACCCGTAATATCGAACTCTAAAGCGTTATCCACTAGACCACTACGTCCACAAGAGCCACCTCTTGTGCAATGGGTGTCAGTAATTATTTCATTCAGTCTCGGCTTGAGGTTGACATGTCAGAGCCCTGTGCAGATACTCTGACGATGTCTGATTATTTAATTTGAAGTGAACTGGTGACTACTGATGGAATCCGGGATGTGCATTTTGTCATATTTGCACAAGAGGTGGGTCTTGCGGACCAAGTGGTCAAGTGGATAACACTTAGGCGTATTAAACCATGGGTAGTGGGTTCTAGCCTCGGTGGAAACACCATCACTCACTGGGGAATGCAGGTACATCTGACCGACCAGTTCCAAGTAGGACGAAATGCACATCCTGAATTCCGTCACTATTCACCATCCATCAATGTACTTCAAGTTAAACAATCAGACATCGTTAAGGCATCTGTATAAGAAGCCGGTATTGCAATCTGAAGCTGACTACTTCAGTCTAATCAGTAAACGGGAAAGTTCAAATTGAATTACATTTCAGAATTACAGTTTGAAATACAATATTGTTGGTTTAATATTTAATTGTTATTTAGTTGATTGTGGCTAGCGCATTTCGTTCCATTTGGGGCTCTTAGTCTGTACATACCTACATCCCCAGTGACTGATAGCATTCTAAGTGGAAATCGAACTCAACCATTAGTCACCTAGTGGACAAAAGTTTGGTTCTAGGAATGATGAACGATGGATTGCGGCTGAAAAGCCCCAAATTAGACGAAATGAGTATGTTAAATTCTAGTCTACATATAAACAGAGACAACAGTACAATATTATCAAACAACGGGAAATACAAATAAATTATCATAAGAATTAATTAATTATGGGTTTTATGGGGAGTGGGATTAACTTCACCGTGGATTTCATAAGGAAGTACTATCAGTTAGAGAATAATTGAAAACTATTAAGAAAAAGTAATATTCACACTAGTTTGGTACTCTTGGAAAGTGCAAACCCACATTCTGACAAGCGTCTGAACCTTTGATTTCTCAATCCCTTCACTTCATCTCAGAGGTGAATAAATTTTAATCGATCACATAGGTCAGAGAGTCAATAAATCCGACCCAAGGACCCAATAGCCAAAGTTCTTGCTCCTCTATTTCAAATTTTTGAGTTCTATCGCTGGTTGGGTCATGGATTCACACTTTTGAGGAGTTCCAAACTAGAGTGAAACGTCTTTTCAGTGCTCCACGGTTTTCAGTAATTCTCTTACTGTTGATGGTTTGTGATGAAATCTAAGGTGAAATTAATGAATAAGTACGTTTCTATCAGCTTCATACTTGTACCTAATTTTTTGTTTTAAGTAACAATTTCGTTACATTCTGTGTTAGATAAGTGATGGCCGTTCTATCTGTCAGATGTTTTGCAAAAACCTTACATAAAAAGAGAATATACATTGAATTTTAGGAGGTACACATCGATAGTAGCGAAATCGTGCCATTTACAATAGCTGTCTTCAGGAGTAGAGAGAGTCTCAATGAATGATTTTTTTAAAAATAAATGAAAGAGTAACTCTTCACTGAATGCCTCTTTTTCTTCTAAGTGAATAAATAAAAAAGATACTTCTGTGAACTAAATATATAGAACAACATCACAAAAACTGTAGAGCTAAACAGTCGTTTCACAAATCTTCCCCAAAGGGATGACTTTATAAATTACTTAGCTGACAGTTGACGTGACCGATGACACTTTACCGAAACAGTGAAATTCTAAGATTTTTCTTGGTGAAAATCTTCTTATATATATATATATTCAGGTCTTCATTGGAAAAAGAAAGAAATAATGATACATTTAGTTAAGTGAGAGTTTTAGGTATTTTTTAGGTATTTTGTTTGACTGGATGGAGCATTTCATCATGAGCTGACATCAGTTAGAATTCATGGGCCATTGGATCGGGTCCCAGTAAATAATGGTCTACGAGCTCGCCTTGTAACCAGAAGGTGGTAGGTTCGAACCCTGTCGGTGGGTGCGTACTTCTGAAGAGTCCCAAACTAGGACGAAGCATCTGCCCAGTACTCCCAGGTTTTCCAGTGTTTCGCTAACTGATGTCAGCTCATTATGAAATCCTCCATCCAATCAAACAAAATCCCTACAATACCAATACTTGAAAACTTGATTTCTGGTCATTTCAGCTGAGCCATCCGTGCTGAACTGTCACCTGTTAAACGATAGGTAGGCTTCATTCTCTAGAAATTCGATACTAACATATGAATCTTACGTTATGTTCATTCACATTCATAGATATGATAAACTGTAGGCATTACTGTTTTAAATTCTTATTTCTTTTGTTTCTTAGATGTGCAACTGGTGAAAATTGGCAAGAAATTATGCTGGACTGTGCAGCCGGTAAAGAATGTGAAGGATCTGGAGAATCATGTGGAAGTTCCTATACCTACTTATACTTTGCAACATTCAACTTTTTATGCTCATTTATTATGTTGAATTTATTCGTAGCTGTTATTATGGATAATTTTGATTATTTGACCAGAGATTCTTCTATACTTGGTCCACATCATCTTGATGAATTTGTGCGTGTTTGGGCTGAATATGATCCTGGAGCAAAGTGAGTAAATGTGAAACTATAAAAAAGTTAGTTATGTTTTATCTGAAAAGGTGTTATCTCACCATAGATATCAGGTAAGGGGGGTCATGTTTCAAATTTAAAAAAATTAGAATTCAGACGCCACTTGATCCCGATTCAGTGAGTAAATGAAAAATCAATTTTATACCCACCTGCACAAGGTCCCATCTGTGGCTAAATCTTATGTATGCACTGCTGCACTGTCTCAAACAGGAAAGGAACATTCTTCTGGTATCTATCAATCTCCAGAGTCTTTATTATATTTGTTTAAATAGTTTCAAAAGAATTTATAAATGTCCAAACCAAGTTCACTTTTAACAGTTTGAAAAAATTTGGGCATTGGGTATATGGTATTCATTATAATAAAGGTTTTCTTGTATTTCCCAATGAATGAAAAACAAAACGATATCGTTTTTACTGACGTTTCGCTGTTTAATGCTAATAGCTTTATCAAAGTATTATTAAACCGGAATTTACAAAATCTTAGCATATATATAACAAAGAGTTAAGGGGTGAGAAAATAGACTTAGGTCAAGTTAAAGGGACATATTGAAAGTTAAAATACCAATAAAGATCACTAAACCAAATAACAAAGGTAATAGTACATCTGTTATGATATCAAAGTAAAGTTTACTAACTTGATCATAGTTCGTCAGTCTGGGGTCATTTTTCGTTGTCAAGTTGGTCAGTTGATAGAGATGACAAAACCAGGTGTAGATTGTTGGATTTGATCAGTGCGTAAAATTATAAAAGCAGTGTGTTTTTACATAATGAACTTGCTTATCACATTCGTGTTGATTTTGTCACTTAATGGGGGAGGGAGGTGTTGTAACCTGGTCAGATTCTGTTTTAGTCCATCATTCCTATTCAGACAATTTGGATTCCACTGGATATCAAGTGCTTCTGATATTAGACGTTCTTTGTGATTTCTGAAGTTTTTCTGGATTATTTCAATGTTGTCAAAATCAATTTTGTGGCCTGATTCTATAGCGTGTAGACCTATGGCTGATGATTTTTCAAGTTTTTGTAGTCCAACTGGATATCTCGGCAATCGAACAGATGCCCTACAGTGTTCATTTCTTCTGATTTTGATTTCTTGTCATGTTAGTCCGATGTATGTCGCATAACATTCCAAGCATTTTATTTTATAGACACAATTAGATAGAGAACCTTTAGGGATTTGGTCTTTTATATGGATAAGGTTGTTTCGTAGTGTGTCTGATGTTTTGAAGAAAACTCTAATGTCGAGCTGATTGAGTACTCTTCTGATGTCGTCTGACGTCTCTGCTCTATATGGAATGACGACTGTTGAGATCCATGTTTTCGGCCTTCCTAATGTCTGTGTTGATTTTGTTGATAAAGTTCCTTGGGTAGTTGTTTTTCTTGAGAGTATCAGTAATGTGTGATATTTCTTTTTCTTTCTCATCTGTTATCAGTGAGTGTGATCGTCTAAGAAAACTTGAAACAACTGAAATCTTTGCGCTGATGGGGTGTGATGATTTGAAGTCTAAATATTTATTTGAGTGGGTTTTCTTCCTGAATATGGATATACTAAAATGTCCGTTTCCCCTTCTCTTAACTAGACAGTCTAGAAATGGTAGTTCACCGACGTCGGATTCTGCTTCCAAAGTAAACTGGATTCTGGGAGATACACAGTTTATTTTCTCCAGGAATGAATTGTGTAGATCTCATTTTAGAACTGCAAAAGTATCATCTACATATCCTAACCCTATTTTAGGAGTGAGTAGGCTTGGAAAGATGTTATTTTCGAATCTATTCATGAAAAGGTCGGCGACTATTGGGGAGACTGGTGAAACCGTAGCAACACCATTTGTCTGTCTATATAAACGCCAGTAAAAACAATATCGTTTTACAACTAATAGAAATTAGCCAGTTTACTGTTGACTTGAACTGATTCAACCTTCTGAGCTGCGTCAAAACGGGTACAACGCTAATGAACCTGGGGTGAATAGGTGAACCTGCATCATTTACATAACTTCAATTTGTTTAGGAAGCAATAACTATCGGTGTGAGTAGTTTAAAAACTACTAATATCAACCAACAGTGTACCCCATTATGTATTTATACTTGCTGTCTCGATTACAATTCACAGTATCAATCAGATATATATATATATTGTGATTTGAATAATCATTCTGCTTTACAAAGGAAGGTGTGTTTTTTTATTCCTTAACGTTCTAAGTGGAACATAGGGCTTCAAGCTAGAGGCTTGAAGTTTCTTTAGCAGCGTTTATTTTTACTGGATGAGGTTGCTAGCCTCATGCCCAACCTTTCCGCTTTACCAGCTTTTATTTCTGGCTTAGCGAGGTAAAGGAGTGCGTCGGCCGGGGATCGAACCCCGGACCATGTGCATGGTCGGCGAGCATCCTAACCACTGTGCCACCGACGCACAAGGAAGGTGTGGTAAGTCCTTATCTTGAACAGTTTCATTAACAAATTGAGAATTTGATATAATTGGTTCTTTTCTTTTTTCTATAATATAGGGGTCTTATTCATCATCGTGATGTTTATGAAATGCTGAGGAACATGGAACCACCAGTAGGATTTGGCAAGAATTGTCCTTATCGTCTGGCCTATCGGGTAAGTGTTTTGTTCAGTTTTAGTAAATTGTACACATTTTGAAATTAACAATGAACAGTTTGAATGATTAATAAGTTCTCAAGAAACTGTATAAATAACAAGGAAACTTTAACGTTGAAAAAAACCAAGACCTTAAAAAGGGAAAGTCATACATATGAACTGGGACCAAGATTCAACTGGATAGTTGTGAAATAATTGAGCGCTGAGTGAGAAGTAGACAATTTATAAAATTATATTAGTAAAATCTCAACGAAATTGAAATGATTAATTCCAGCGTTTCTTGCGTTCGGCAATCTGGTCCGAACTTCTTCAGGGAAATTAATTGAAATTACGTAACAGAGGTTTACGTATAAAAGGAACATCTCTTGTTTTTGAAACTTTGTCCAATCATGAGCCATGAGACAGACATCAACATGCATAATAGACAAAATTGTATGAACTGTGATCGAAATTTGACCTCAGACTTTTGTTTACATATACGTGTATGTGCAGTATACAATGGTGTGTGTGTATGTGCACGTAGATAATCGGGAATTTGACCAAGTGTGACTAGTTGTTAATACATATCCAATTTTATTTATTAGTCAGGATTTGCCACGCATCAGCTAACATCACACCTTCACGTCTGTTCAAACAAGAGATATTCTTTTATATATAAACATACAATTTTGTTTACTAATTTTGAAAGTATGAAGTCAAATTTTGATCACATTTCTTTATTATGCATGTTGATGCCTGTTCCATGGCTCATGACTGGACAAAGTTTCGAAAACAAGAGATGTTCCTTTTATATATAAACCTCTGTTTCGTTAATTTCGATTAATTTCCCTGAAGAGGTTCGGACCAGATTGCCGAACGAAACGTTGGAATTAATCATTTCAATTTCGCTGAGATTTTACAAATATAATTTTATAAAGGGAAAGTCATATTTTAAAAGTAAAAATCAGGATCTCAAATATATTCTCTAGTAAATTAATTCTGGTAAAGGAAATCAAATGAATGTATTACTGTATTTCATTATTTTGAATCGAGAAATTATGATCTTCTAAGTTGGATTTCACCTCCAAACTGGTATCATTTAAAGAGCTATTGAAAACGAGGAAGTACTGAACATCTGTTTCGTCTTAATTGGAAATATCATCAGTAGGCAACAACGAATCAGCTGAAAATCGAAACCAGAACCTTCAGGTTACAAGACGAACACATTACCCACCAGTGGCCAGAGTAGAATTAATTGATTCATGAGTTTTAGCTTCTACCAGTTTACGACAAGTAACGCCACTGCTTACCACTGTTATCGGTTAGTATCTGTCCTCACACCCAACCTGATGGACTCCATTTGAAGGGACTGAGTTCGAATCTCCGTGGAACGATGGGTGCTTGTGGCTGAAGGATCTTAAACTATGACGAAATAGCCTCCTGGTATTCTCTAGTTTTCAACGATCCTTTAACAGATATCGGTCTATAATAAAGTACATAAAGTCCTTACGAATCAACGCTTGAAGATTAAAAACCTTTTGTTCAATTTGGCTACAAATGAGAAAACATCAGTTGGAAGAACAATCTCTAGGCTATCATATTATTTTCACTTAATGATTAGATCAATTTCACTTCTTATGTGAAATATTTGGCACACTATCAATTTATCGTTAGAAAAAGGACGAATTAGCATTGGTACATGATTTAGTATGGATGAACGCATAACTTCTGCTTATTGAGTGAATAAATATAAATTGAATAACTGTTAGGAAGAAATTCATGTTAATTTTTCCAGTTCAAAGTTCACCTGAGTCTGTTATTATAGTAAGGTAGATATCCAAATTTTAGCACTTCAGCATTCAGGAAGCTGGAGTGATTCAGTGGGACGCAGGAAAAAATATTTCGGTGTATTTGGTATTCGTCAGATGAATGTACTTGCATTCTCTATGAAAGATGTTGTTCCTATGAGACTCAAACCCAGTGCCCTTGGTTTCAAACGCCAAGGCGTTATCCACCGTATCAATAAAGGCATAATATTTTGCTTAATTCAATCAAAAAGAAAGTCTGAATCGACCTTAATATGTGACACTTCTTACACAAGAGCTCTAGTGGATAGAGCTTTGATATGAAGTGTATGTAGGGGTACTGGGTTTTAGTGTCAGTGGTGACAATGTCACTCACTGGGGATTGCAGATACATTCAGACGAAGAGCCCCAGATAGGATGAAATGCTCAGCGTGGATTCCATTGCTAATCACCATTAACCCAAATAATTTTTCATTGTTAGAAAATAAAATAGACGTTGCATGTCTTAGTTCCGTCTAGTTTTAAACTCCAAAAATATTTTCCCATTATGGATAAAATTTTATTTTGATAAAGTCACACAGTGTTATACAGTAATATAGTATATATTTAAATATTTTGTAAGTATAATTATAGACTTGTGGTTCAATAATATAAATATTACTCCAGCTGTCAATTTCTGTCCCATTAACAAGTTTTGGGACATATTCATTAGCGCACTGTCAGTTAATAATTCAGCGGGTGAAAAGTAAAACAGTTGTGAACCGATTTCAGATAGCTGTTGGTTAACGGAAAATTCAACTTGTCACAGGATTCACATCGACAGGATTTGATTCATTCCTTTGACAAACAATCAACTCAGCTGCAACCATTAGTCTAAAAACAGAAGCTGCCTAAACTAGGCATCTTGTCAGTTAGTTACAAACCGTCCTCTATTACACAAAGTAATGTGATGCGGATCTTGTGTTTTTAATGCGAAAAATTATTGACTGATTTAAAGCTCATTTAGTGAAATCCTCCCAATGTAAGGATGGCAAACGCTGTTCATTCGATCACTACTGTCCTTCCACAAAAATGCCTCACTTAAGTACACAAGATAAGTTTGAGATATTTACACAGTAAACAATAGCACCTACTTAGAATGAAATAACTTGTGGATTTTGGCGTTTCTCAGTTGCTCTGGAAGTTGTTCATTCCATCATATTTAGTAGTCATTCCGACCATACACATGGTCCGGGGTTCGATCGCCGGCCAACTCACTCCTTTACCTCGCTAAGCCAGAAATAATGCTGGTGAAGAGGAAAGGTTAGGCATGAGGCTAGCAACCCCATCCTGTAAAATAAACACTGCTACAGAAACTTCAAGCCACTAGCTTGAAGCCCTATCTTCCACTGGGAACGTGAAAGAAAAAAATACAGTATATGGAAATGTAAGCATGTGCATCAATGGTTCACTTGTATAATGTTCACCAACCAAACACGTGATTCGGTATCCAGTCGTCGGCCAATGCACCCGTAAACCTTTTCTAGCCAGTAGTAAACCCGGCATAGAGGGAAGGTTGAGTGTGAGGCTAGCAACCTCACCACGTTCTACTTGAAAGCTCAAACTTGAAGCCCTGTGTTCTACTCAGAATGCGAAGGAATAAAATAAGTAATAATATCAGTAAAATATAAAATGTGAGCATAGCCCAACTTGCTAAATACTTTAGAACACCCTATTCACCAAGCTGAATGACTTCAGGCGCCTAACATCTGTAGACCAATATTTACACTTCAGACAAGTGTATTGCAGATATATAGGAGAATAAATTAATTATTGAATGAGTTGTAGTCAGGATGCACATTGAAACGAGCAAAAATGTGGTATTACATAAGAGTAAAAATTAAAAGGAAGATTAAGGAAGATTTAGACAGCAAAGATTCGAAATGGTTCCATTATGGAGAAATTGAATTATACTTTATCACAGTACCCAGTTTCTATTCTTATATTCAAACTGGTTATTCATTTTAACCGACTTAATTTCTTTTGATCTTTTAATCCCTTCTAACTCTTCTATTATCTCTGAACTCTAAGATCATGTTACATATTTCTTCGTTACTATTTGCATTCGAATCACTTATCTCATTATTTATATTTATATCTACACTCAGTAAAATGTGTACTGAATCAGTGACTGTAATTTCAAATAGTACATGGCAGTGTCATGGAGAATAAAGCTTAGTAGATTTTCGATGCTATCGGACCCTTTACCTCTAACCAACCCTATTTCCTACTTCTCTAACAGAAAGCAGTACACCGTATACAAAGGTAAATCATCCTCTGCTGTACTCACTGAAGCCGGTGTCCCCCAAGGTGCTGTACTCTCCCCACTTCTTTTTTCTTTCTTTCTACATGACTTACCATCTTCAAATGACATCAATTTTGTCAAATATGCTGACGACCTGACTGTATCTTTGCCTTTCAAATGTCAAAGCGACTGCTCTAAACTAAATGGCTTTCTCTCAGAAATCAGCCAGTGGTCCAAGGGAAACGGTCTTACTCTAAACCCCTCCAAATGCCAAATAGTCAATTTCCAACCTATACAAACTGGTTGGCTCTCACGAGGTATGCAACACAGACGGCACTGAAATAGAAACCAAGTCGGAAATTAAATACCTAGGCGTCATTCTATCTGCCGATCTTTCCTGGTCGTCTCATATCTTGGCGATTTCTAAGAAAATATTCCGTCTTACCTTCTACATCAAGAAGTTAAAACATTCTGGTATAACCCAACCCTTACTCCTACAATTCGTTAACTCTCGCATTCTGCCTATTATTCTCTATTGTTCCCCCTTAGTTCTTCCCGGGATACTGAAGAAAGACTATAACATATTACGCAGGATGTTAAAGGTTGTCAGCAGGGTAAGCAACGTGTCACTTAACCAGCTTGTTAATATTCTGGTCGACAGGCACATGGACTCATGTGAAAAATGGCCCAAGTCCATTTCATCTAACTCACACCACTCTCTTCACTCACAACTCTCCCCTTGCATCTCATTAGGTAAAACCAGAGGCCTATATAGAAAACTATATGCTTGCACCAGCAAGTACAAAAACTCAACCATACCCTACTTAGCTCGTGTTCTGTGTGATAAAGAAAGCATTAGGCGTGACACCTATAATTCATTAACTAGTCAGTAGTACAACTGGACCTCGTCTTTCCAACTCATATCATTTATAGGTACAACATTTTCTTCCTTTCTTTTCCTTTTCTCTCTCTCTCCTTTTTTTCCGTTATGTGCTGCTTTGTTTCTTTCTCTCGTTTATGCCAGTAAATATGACAGCACCTACTTTTCTAACACCTTCAAACACTGTTTCAGCCTTACCTTTGCTACTGACATGCCAATGTATTGCTGCAATAATGAACTGTAGTTTCTTCAATCTATGTCGAATTCTATTTATTGATAATGTACTAAGTGGATGCAATACTGTAGTAAAACTGCTGAAAATTCCATTCTGTATCACGAGTACTGTTTTGGAATAAAGTAAATTATTATTATTATTCTATTCCGATCACTTATGGTAGCAAACGACTGTCTCCTACGCTTAAAGTTGCCATAACTTATACAGAATAACGATTTACACAGGTTATACATGGATTTACAAAAAGAAAAGCATTAAAAGTGGATTTCAAAAAGGTAAAAATACAACGAAACTGAAATTTTAAACATACTGACAATGTATAAACCCTCCCAATGTTAAGCCCTTCTTTGAAACTCAGATCACAATCAACCAGAACAGTATAATTGCTGTTAAAAACAAGTGTTGTTTGCATAACACTGTAAATTCACATAGCTTTAGCTTTTCTGACAGGTGAAATGCTTCATTTCTACTTTTTTTTTATAAAAAAAATATTTTACTAAATAGAGTTTTCATGAGAAAAAAAGCTTTTTTGACACTCTTGATTAAGTAAGCAGTATACGTTTCTAACAAAAAAAATGGAAGGGAGATAAAAATGTTTTTGTTATTCATATTTGTTTTTCTAGTCATATTTATGCATTAAATTAACTCATTCTATCTTCTAAATTTAAAATTTACAAAATATTCTGGAAATAAGAAAAATGTGAAAACAAGAAGGAAGATTATTTAAATTACTAAAAGTGTTTTTATGAAGGAGAATTTCGCTTAAGAAAGAAGACCTTTTGAATATCTGAATGTTTACTTTGATTGGATACTAGCTAGTATCATTTGCCTAGCCCTGTGTTTGCTGAATACTGAATTCTATCAGTCAGATTTGTGGTGTGTCCACCATGCTTGGCGGGTCACTATCATGGTGCACTCAGAATTGTTGTTATTGGATGGTTGGAGGCGATCGGCAGGAAGCTCTGAACCTAGATTTTATGCTTACTGGCATTTGTCTTATACAATCCTACAGGAGGTCAGTCGCAAGCCAGAATAGTTCAGCGGCCACGTCTCTGACTGCAGCACTGGATGAAGCGGGTTTGAATCTTGGCAGGGGTATAAGTTCCTTCGAGTTTGCAGATACGCCTTGCTGACAGCTGAGTGCCAACTAGCATGAAACGCGAGGTGTGAGGTTTTTGTTGATCGCCTGCAACCATCTAATAACAACAATCTAAATGCTTAATAGTGAGTATATTTTATTTGTTAACAGCAAAGTGATACTTTTCTGAGAAGTTTGAAGAAGCAGTTAGCTGCCCACACATCATTTTTTGTGTACTAAATTAAATAAATGGAGCCATACGAAGTGAAAATGGCACCCGTCTTAACTTATGAAACATGAAGAATGTGATTGGATAAGTTCTTTTGTTAATTAATTTTGATTTCGATGCTTTTTGGGGCTGATCTCTACCATTCACCACACTTATAAATATTCACATAACGCCATAGAAAATACTATATCCTGGTTCCATACAGAAGTTACCTAGAGTTTTTGTGACATATCGTAACCACCTGGGTCCATCAAGTCATATAAGATAACAGTTATTCTCTAACGACACTGGCTGGTGTTTGCGCTGTATATATCGTGAATTGGCAGGAGTTGGAATTTGCCGTCGATTGGATCAGGCCGCAATGACTGAATGGTCTACAAGCTCGCCTTGTAACCGGAAGGTCCTGGTCCCGAAATCCGGGCAGTGAGGACTGGTCAAGAACCCCAAACTAGGATGAAATGTATGTCTGGTACTCTCCAGTTTTCGAATGGCTCTCAAAGTGATGTTGTGATGATTCAAATCCCTGCAAACCAACACTTGATCATCATGTTCATTTAATTTTACCTTTTGTCACTGTGTCCAATTACATGTTTCTTGTGACTAAGTTAACTCTTAGGAGGAAGACATGTATGAACTGAGATTGTAAACCTATTGAGAATTAAACCACCAGAGAGGTATCTTTAATGAACTCCTTATATTCCCTGCAAAATGCATGAAGTAAAAGACTGGAACTATAAATAACACAAAATAAAAGACAATTTCGACTTCTAAGCGGAAAACACCGCCAGTTAAAATTAGGTTCGGATATAGTTTTCCACCTAACTTTCAATAAAATGTGCAGCATAAGGATAGGATCTACCGAAATACGTATTCCAAATTTTCGTTTGTTTATTACCTTCGACTAGCACTCTATTCAGTGAACACCTAAGTAATTCAGTGTGTTTTTAAGAAGTGTATTAAAAAGGAGTGAAAAGTTGACTAGTGATGTAAAATCATGTTGCATTCACATATACACTGGAAATCCCAATTAGATAACATAATTCAGTAATGTGTTTGGCCATAAGTTGTCATTGGTTAGAGAGGCATTTGAAAATATAGTAGTACTCGACAGCTGTTTCGTCCCAATTTTGGACTCCTACCTAGTACACACCCCTGGGGTTCAGACTCAAGACCTTCCAGTTACAAGGTGAGCTCGTGGACCATTCAGCGCCTAGGACCTAGTCCAGTGACCCATGTATCCCAACATGTGACCTGCAAACCAATGCTTAACATTTTAGTAGGTCAGTGTATAAAAATGAAGATAACCAACCATTTCACGCACTGTGCTTAAAACAACAAAAATTTACTGACATTCTAGTAAAACCAACACTCTCCCTAACTAGATATTTTCCCTTATATTTACGAATTCTTTCTGTCACAATTCAGAACATACAGTTTCGAGATAATATGAAGACTGTTACTGTCCCTTCATCTATTATGATAAGTACTGATAAATCTGGATAACTTATGAGATGAGACATTTCATAAAATCAAAAGGTATCACTATGCTGGGTGTTATAGGTTGAATTAAAAGGGAATTCATCCCTGAATATGATAATAAATAGTGATGCTCACGGGTAACCAACATACTATCGAAAGTGTAATAGATTTGGTGGTGAATCGGTTGTTTGCTCCTTTTGAAACGTTATTCTCACACAACTACAAGACATAACAAACATCTTGCTAATTAAGTTCCTTGTTGGCAGCTGAAGAAATCAGCCAACCTGTAAAAGTTTTATTATTTATTTTCATTATTGTTCCTTTGGGTTCCTAGTGAAACATAGGGCTTCAACTGCACGTCTCCACTTGCTTCTGTCTTCTGCTGTACTTTTCACCTACGTCCATGTCAATCAATACTGTTTCAATTCCTCTTCACACGATCTCCTCCATGTCACCCTTGAAGATGTCCCACTCGCCGCTTCCCTTTCGGGTTCCACTCGAGCTATGGCCTGACGCGCGATGTCACCCAGCGGCCTCCTCAGCCAGTGTCCAATCTATCTCCACTTTCTCCTGCATATTTGTTGAGCGATTGGTTCTTCTTTCGTTTGTTCCCATAGTTTCTTGTTGGTGATTCTTTCCGGCCATCTGATCTTCATTATAGAACGAAGACAGTTGTTGATAAAGGTCTGCAACAGGCTGTTGGAAATATTCTTTGTGACCCGCCAAGTTTCTGATCCCCGTATAGAAGAAGTGACTGACTTGACGTTTGTATTGAAAATCCGAATTTTCTTGTTGAGTGTTGCTGAGTGACGAAGATTTCCAGATTGGTTTCAGGTTGATGAATGTGTTTCTCGCCTTCCCGATTCTCGATTTGACATCCTCGTCCGTTCCACCTGCCTGTGGTTGAGACAATGCTCCCTAGATAAGTGAATGAAGTAACCACTTGCAAATCCTTCCCTTTGATGGTGATTAACACTGGATATTGCTGCTGTTGTTGTTGGTTGGTTATTTTCATAACCTCCGTCTTGTCTATGTTAAAAGTTTATTGACTAATTTCTACTGCTGATAATTTTGTAAGCACCACAGTAACACTGTCTACTATCTTCATACCTCCTATATCTGAAGTTGCCAATATGGTTAATCAATAATTAAGAGGCTACCTGTGATGTTGAAAAATCACTTTCACACTGTACAGTACACATTGTACAGTCTCTTGAAAAAGTTCATTTGTAATGAAAGTTGACGTTATTTAAAAATGTTTGGATGTATTCATAATTTTCATCATCTTTTCTTTACTCCTTGACTAAAAATGTCTGTTATTGTTAATGAGACTAACTCAGATGACGTTAGTGTTATCAGTAACATCCATACTGACAAACACTTCTAAGCTAGGACGAGGCGGTTGCCCAGTACTACTATTATTATTCCCTGGGGTTCGGAGTTGGACATAGAAATTCAGTAGCAAGCTCAATTAAATCTTGTTCTCTGAGGTCTTCTTTAGCCGCCTACACAATTTCCCCATAAGCCGTCATCTTCTCCTCACATGAACTCTTCCATATATCCCCAGGACCCAGGCCCAACCCTTCCTTTCCCATTCAGGATCCAGTCAAGCGATGGACTAGCACGTGATGTAACTTAACACTACTCATTCATTACCGTCAGTAGATATCTTGCCCGAGAGCTTCTTGGTAGGTTCGTTGCACTTCAAAATTCCTTGTTTTTGATTCTTTCTGGTCGGCCATCTGATCCTTAACAATAGGCTATCTTATGCATCTGAACTGATTTGATATCGGTATTGAAAATCCGAATCTTGTTCTTTATGCTGAGTATAGCAGCTGCCTAGTAATACCTGGATTTCACTACTTCTCATCTAACTCGAAATTAATCAAATCCGTGAGAACTAGCACTCGAAACGTACCATTACTATTATTGCTACACTTATAATATTCATAGTTATATTAAAAACTTCTCTACTGTTTTCACTACTCACGAAAATAATTTCACTAGATCATAAATCACTATCTGACAACTATTCTAATCGGGCATTATTCTATTTTTTTTGATCACATACATAAGGAGTATCGAAAATGCATAAAATTGAACAAAACAAACCAGTAAAATTCCGATGAAATTTTCCACTGACAGTAATTGAAATTTTGTTATTTATACCTGTCCGATTAGACATTAGTTTAAAAAAAAAACAACAGAATATATGGAGATGAATGCGAGCAGATTTATTTACTTTTTTGATTAATAACTTCTGTCCTTCTGTTGCGCAGAATAATTTACATAAAATTGATCCAAAAGGCATAGTATATCGTAAAAATGATCTTATCCCTGCTTATGTGTTGTGAAAAAAATCTTTCGGTTGATGTATATCCAGAATCACAGAAGAGTAAATGTTTTGCAGGAGAGTGGATTTATCATTTATCATAATGTTGTATAGCCTATGAATAATTCTTCCCAGGATTTAAGCAAATATGACCTGTTATTTCATTCATTCTTTTAATCGTCCTCTAAGCATTTCTGACTTTTACTTCCGACTTTACATAAGTAAACAGGAAGTGTTTGTTAGAGGTTGGGGGTGGGGGCGAGATACTGTTTAAAAATGGAATGAACAACAAACTGAATGAAGGGATTTAGATCAAAACAACTGAAGAGAAAGTTCTGCTGTACTGCTCAGCAGTTCGCTCCGTCCTTCTCTATGGCTCTGAAACATGGCCAATACGAGTTGAAGACATGAAAAGGTTGACTGTTTTTGATCATGGATGTCTACGATCTCTTTCTCACGTTAGGTGGTATAATAAGGTAAGTAATGTTGACGTTAGGCGTAGAGTGTTGGGCAAAGAGGGAAAATCAATCGACGAGGCTATGAAGTTACATAGATTGAGATGGCTAGGTCACGTGCTGCGCATGCCCACCCCGACGGGCATTACTAGCTGATATAGATGCAGGTTGGAAAAGAGTAAGTGGTGGTCAAACAAAAACATGGCATCAATCCATGAAATCCTTGACAGTTAAACTGAGTCAGGTAGGGAGATGCAGACTTCCGGGTTGAGGCCCGCCCTCGGGACTCTAAGAATCAATGGCTGGAGACAGACAATAGGTGACATGGCTCAAAATCGTTGTCAATGGCTTACGCAGATGTATTCAGTCTCTGTAATATTCAGTCTCATATTCCTTTCTACCATTACTCATTCTGTTTCACTCTTATACTTGTCAAAACTCTATTGATTCTCTTCACTCATTTTCTTGTCTACCTTTGTGTGCTATTTGGAACGTGGCAACTCGAACTGCTGCACTTCGGTGCCAAGTTCTATTTTGAATCCAGACAGACAGACAGTCTCTTCAGATTCTAACAGTTCTAAAATAAAACCTGATATCAGCAGTCAAGTTAGAGGATGTCAAACCTGGGATTAGAAAGGGAAAGACAGACCTTTGGAAATCTGATTCAGCTGGCATATAAGCAAACTTCCAACTTTCAACACCAATGACAAGTCATTTCTTCTTTATCGGTCAAATACTTTGCCTTATTATCACCAAAAGCATTTCGGAAAGGTTACTGCGGACTTTTGTCAGCAGCTGCCTTCGATAGCTTGTTGCTGGGGATCAGATAGCCGACCAGAAAGAATCAAAAACAAGGAATTCTGCAGTAAAACGAACCTACCAAGAAGCTATCGGCCAAGATATCTACTGACGGTAATGAATGAGATGGATTGGAGACACGGTAAGATGAATGTTGAGTGAAATCACGTGCCAATCCATAGCTCGAACTGAACCTTATTGGGAAATGATGCGTTGGTTCCGGGTCCTAGGGTTACATGGAAGTGATCTTCTGAGGAGGGTTTATGGAGTAACACTGGAGGTAGCTAAACAGAACTGCAGACGGCAGGGCTAAATATAAACGTCCTGCTGAAACCCTGTATTCCATTCACAACCAAAAGGAATTATAATAAATACAGAGAATACATTTTTCTAATTTACCATACGACCGCTAATTTAAAATCAGATGAGTTTCAGACTTCAAGGTAACAGGATAAGTACTTATTGAATGATAAATGTTATGGAGTCATGCATAGTACAGAATAGTATGAAAACTATGTTGATTTCTTACTTTAAGATTGTAGAATGTATTTAGTGAGTAACCAATGCCAAGTTAATATATATTTGACAGATGGTAAGACTGAAGCGAATGAATGAGACGCATGAACTGGAAACAAAAAGAGGGTAAAACACCCACTAATAATAAATCAGGACGTTTTTTATGTCAGTTCACATATGTGGAAAAAGTTAGAGGAGACACAGATGCACTATCCATAATTATATTTTAGGTTTGTAGTATATTATGCTACACGATTGTGCGTCTGTGGCAGAGCGGTTAGGGCGTTCTCTGACCATGTACATGGTCCGGGGTTCGATCCCCGGCCGACGCACTCCTTTACCTCGCTAAGCCAGCAATATAAGTCGGTAAAGAGGGAAGGCTGGGCATGAGGCTAGCAACCTCATCCTGTAAAAATAAACACTGCTACAGAAACTTCAGGCCTCTAGCTTGAAGCCCTATCTTCCACTGGGAACGTGAAGGAATAAAAGAAATGCTACACGATAAATTAACGTATGGACGATTTATTATACCCAGCAAGTATGCTTGAATAGGACATTTTAAAGAGTTAATCTCGCTTACTCTGGAGTAAGGTTGCAAGTTTTCTCCTGACCACACCAGTAACCATTCAAATTCACCAAACCAGTGCTTTGTTGAGCCAGAAATAATGCTGGTGAAGAGGAAAGGTTAGGCATGAGGCTAGCAACTTCATCCTATAAAATAAACACTGCTACAGAAACTACAAGCCATTAGCTTGAAGCCCTATGTTCCACTGGGGAACGTGAAGGAAAAAAAAGTGCTTTGTAAGATTCCTGTTAATTCATCTCGCGTAATGAATATTTTACTACAGTCTTCTGTCTCTCATCATGACATTCGTTATTTAATTACCAGTTATCCTGTAAGCTTACGCAATTTGAAAATCATTTAATTTTAAACTGGTTATCGTATTCCAAGTTTAAAATGTGGATTCGCTGCATACTCTGTAAGTGTAGGAGCTTGGAGAGGTTTGAATTAAGAGTAAAGAGTATTTTTTTAGTTGATAATTACCTTTAGTCAGATTCCCTTTTCATTAAATACTACTTGATCAGTAAAAGCAGATAAAACCAGATTTTCAAATACTTGGGATTATCAAATATAGAAAAGTATTTTGGATAAAACTCGACACATTTGGTAAATCATGAAAGTGATTACAGAGGACAAGCAGTAGAATCCAGAATACGTGTGTTTCGTATAATTTGGGACTCACCAACACTAGCTATACTTGAATTTCCCAGTGAGTGATGTTGTTTCCACTGCAACTCGAACCCAGTATCCATGGTTTCAAACACCAAAGTGTTATTCACTAAACTATTTGAGCCTGGAGAGCCACTTCTTTTACAAGAAGCGTCAGTTTTTATTCGTGTTTAATTCAATTTTGATTTCACGTTGATTGGCTGAATCGAAGTATGCGGCCACTACTAGTCACCATCCTGCTCCTGTCTATCGAGAGCAAAATACTAAGCCGCATCATCCTGGAGAGAATCAAACAAGCCCCGGATGAAAACTTCGACCAGAACTGGCTGGATTCAGGAGAAACAAGTCATGCATTGATCAGGATCGCCACATTACGGATCATCATTGAACAAAGCTTGGAATGGCAGTCACCTCTCTATCTCAACTTCATCGACTTTGAAAAGGCCTTTGACAGCGTCGATCCAGAGGTGATTTGGCAACTACTTCACTACTACGGGGTGCCACCGATAATCATACATCTCATCCAACAGCTGTACGACAATGCTGCATGCGAAGTATTCCGCAACGGGAAGCTCACGGAACCCATCGAAGTGAGGACAGGAGTAAGACAAGGCTGGCTGGCTGCCGACTATCACAAATGATTTTCCTGATTGCAGTAGATTGGATAATGTGACAAACAACGGGCAATCAGGAAACAGGCATAAAATGGACTCACACAAAATACTTGGAGGATCTGGACTTCGCCGATGATATATGCTTGATTTCCCACAAACTGGAAGATATGCAAGCGAAAACCGACAAGTTGGCAGAAGAAGCATCCGGAAAAGATAGGACTTCTGGTGAACATAGAGAAAACAGAGGTGATGAAGATTCCTGGACAACAACATCACCACCAACAGCAACAATAACAACAGACAACAAGCAGCATAAGTGGAAGGAACCTGAAAGAAACAACCTCCTTCACCAACCGACCTGGGAAGCATCGTTTCAACTACAGGAAGACGGAACTGACGAGGATATCAATGCAAGGATCGGGAAAGCAAGAAACGCCTTCACTACTCTTAAGTCTGTGTGGAGGTCAACAGCACTCAGCGTGATAAATAAGATCCGGATTTTCAACTCCAATGTGAAGTCAGTGCCACTCAATCTGCTGATCAGAGACTTGGCGCGTCTAAAGAGCATCTCAAACAAACTACAGACCATCATTAACAGTTTTCTTCGCTCAATGCCACTCAAGACCAGATGGCCGGCCAGAAAAGATCAGCAACAGAGATCTCTGGCAATGAGCTAACCAATTCAGCAGGAACCGATTGTGAAACAAATAGGCAGGAAGAAATGGAGATGGATTGGCTGGCCATACTCTGAGGAAACAAACCATCAAGTGACATCACTAGACAAGTCATTAATCGAGTGAAATCCGAAAGGGAAGCGGCGAGTTGGTCGTCGGTGCAAGGGTGACTTCGGGGCGGTCATGTGAAGAGGAGATGAAGGCGTGTGGACAGACTTGGAGCTGGGTGAAAATTCTAGCAGAGAACCAAACGCAATGGAGACGCACGGTTGAAGCCCTATGTTCCTCTAGGAATTAAAGGAAACAACAATATAATAATAATAATACTAGTCACCATCCAGTAGATCACTTCAAGACAATCTTCATGTATCGTCGAAGCGTCTGTACTAGGAGTTGACATGTCAACAGAGGTTGGATATTTCGGTCCAATCAGTCAATGGGAAAATCGAAATTGAATTAAAAACAAATGATTGCGCATGACATTGTTAATGCTTTAGAACATTCACTATGAGGTGAAGTGATATTAAGGATGCTTTAGTTATTCTCACAGAAAAAACTTACTCATCTTCCTTTGAGCATATGCATGATTATTTTATTATTAACCAACTGAGCAAAGTTTCAACCACATGATTCAGATGAATCCGAGCGTTAGTCAAAATGGAATGTGATTGTCCAGTTGTTTAAATATTGTGGTTTTTTTTAACCAAAAATTGATTCATGTGCAACAGTAGTTAGTTGGCTAATCGACTATTAGTTTGAGTGGATGAGTGTTAATAAGAAAAAAAAGGATGTAGATTGAATTTACACTTGAACTAATTCACTTTATTTGATGCAAGATAAACCACAATTATAATCATTAGACATGTTAATAGAGACTGAATACTTCGGTCTAACAATAATCAGTCAACAGAGAATATAAATTAATATCTACATATAGCTGAAGCCGTGGCAATAAGACCGACTGAACTGGAATTTTGTATTCAAAATGGACACGTTTAAGCCATAATGTGTTTTGTTTAATTCATGGCCTTCATTCAAGCATTCTTTCAATACTTTGGGATTTTCCACTTATACTGTTCGGACTTATTATTAGTGCTGATGTCTCTTTTCTCTGCATTTGCTTCCACCTGTTCCATTTCACATATTGGGTATTTCATGATGAACTTCTGATTGCATTCTTGCCATCTTCTCTTTAATGCATACTACATTGTACTAGCTACTCACCTGACATCTTTTATAACCTTGAACTGACTTGTTAGCTTTCCGTCTCCCTATTGTATGAATTCCCATAACTGATCTCCATTACCGTCTTGCATTTCACAATATTTTGTAACTGATTACAGCCCAGAATGTATGTCACATAAATACTATTTATTGTGAAACAGTTAGTCAGTATGACAGCTAATCTAACGAAACTTCTTGGCTCAAGTGTTATAGGTAAAAATACATTTGATTCTTTAGAGCCATCAGAATGTAAATTCCTATATAAGAACGGTTTACCCGAACACATTAGCTCAGGGATCCTCTACATCCTATACTGTCGATGTGTAGGTCACCAACACATAAACTTGCTCAGTGGTTAGTGGAATTATTGGACTCAGTCAAAACACAATTCTATAAGTATGAACTGAAAGACACCTTTGATTAGTTATCATGATGGTATTAATATTATAAATAAAAATATGTATTCATTCGATGTAAACTCTTTATTAACTAATGTATTTTTATTTCAAACAGCTGGCATTTTGTGTGATTTCATTGTCATACAATATTTTCTAATTACTTACTTTTACTTTACTTCGGCTATCTCCTACGGGAGGATGAGCTGGCTTCAAGAACATCTCGAATCATCACTGCCCAGGCGCGGCGATCTGATGAAGAGGGTTCATGAAGTTTAATGGGAATTTGGTACGAGTGATGTCCCCAGAATCGCTCGGCCTTTTGTTTGAGAGTGCAGCTCTAGCCTTTACACAACCAAGTGTGACCTACATGGCAGTAGGAGAATATTTTCCAATCCCGTTCCCTATATCTTATTTGAAGGATTTATTGCTTCTATGTACTAGTAATGTTAGGTTTATATTTGAAGCCGACTGTTTCCGTCAGGTTGATGGTTTTGCTATGGGAAGTCCGTTAGGGCCTCTTTTAGCAGTGATCTTTATTCAAAGTTTATCGAAAGATTTGATGAAAAATGTACCACTTTATAGGAGATATGTCAGTGACATTGTAATCATAAGTGATAAGCCTTGTGCGGTCCCTCATTTAAATCGAATGAATGAAGTTCAGAATAGCATATCACTTTATATGTAGAAGAGGAAGATAATTGTTTATCTATCCTAGATATATTGCTTAGTCGGCAGCCTGATGGATCAATAAAACTATCTGTTTATAGAAAACCTACCTGGACAGGACAGTATCTTAATTATCACAGCTTCTACCCTGTTCGGTATAAAAGAACCTTAGTTAGGTGCATCTTCAGGAGAATCCAATGAATTTGCACTGAAGACACACTTGATGAGGAAGAAAGAAAGTTGAAGCATACTTTGGCTGCAAGTAATTATCCAGACAAACTCATCAGGAGATATGATATAGTCAGAACACCAAGACACACTCACCAACTCGCTGCTAAGAAGGACGTGTACATCAGTCTACCCCATATGGGTGATCATAGGAGCTTGGTTTCTCAACACAGATTGAATGGCGCGGCTAAAAAGACTCTCCATTCTGCTATTATCACAATAATTGAGAATGTGAAGCCCTTAGAACATGCGAAAAATGATGTCACAACCCACTGTATTTACTAATTTGAATACACGTATGGACACATATATATAGGGGGGACTCTTCGGTATCCGTAAGCAAGGGTGGGCTTCAGAGCATATTCATAAATGTCTTCAGGAGGAGACATAATCTCCAGAACCCATAAATGATGAGAACAGACGACCAAGCCTCTCTAATGCGAAACATATTATAGAGACAGAACATAAAACTGATGTTTACACGTCTTTTAACACCTATATATAAAACATGTTTGGGGCGTATCCTAAAGTTTCTGAAGTCTCTGGTAATTAGGAAGTTTAAACCATCTTTATGCTTTCAAAAACAACATGTTATCACACTAGACTTTGATTTGACACCAGGATAGATGTACTATTACCTCTGTTATTTGGTTTAGTGATATTCATTGTTATTTTGACCTTCAATATGTCCTTTTAACTTGACCTAAGTCTATTTTCTCACCTCTTAACACCTTATTAATTTATATATATATATTTCTATGACAAGTTTATGTGTGGTCAGATTGTTCGAAATGCGGTGTGCAAATACATTACACGATTCGAATGAACTACGTCTTCTTATTGCTTTGTCTAAATTCATAAAGGGAACTAAATGATTCAAACTTAAATAAGGCATTTGCAAGTCAAATATTATGAGAGGATATCATTTTGTAGTTTCTCTCCTATCCTTCTACAACTGGCATGGGTCACACTAATAATACGATGAATGAGGATAGTTTTCTGTTAAGATTAAGTACATTCGGGTTTTCTGTGTGACTTAATAACCACATATGAACATGTTATTTCTGACGACACTGGAACATTTTCATGTAGTTGCGTTCTCTGAGCTGGATGGTTTATTTGCGAAGCTTTCATTGCCCAACTAGGCAACACCTTCAGCGCATACTTCAATTCGCTGAAGTGAGCTTTTAGATTTGTCCACGAGTTTATTAGTCATCTCTCCTGGTGACTTTGAACGTGATAAGTTGTTTTTATGTGTTTTCATATCCTCTAAGCTACTTTTATTGGTACTGATTGTTTCCGTGATCTAAAGTTTGACCTTTTGTGAATGAGATTTCCTTCTGATCGATTGGTAAATGTTGTCTGTGTCAATGTGTCTATTGATTGTCGATTCATTGGAATACCAGGCAGGCTTCTAAACATTTTCAAGCATTCTTTGTGTATCCTCTGTCTAATATTTGAACATTATCCCAGTCGAATTGGTTGTTTTTGTATGCAGCGATATGAAGGAGTGGATGTCGTGTCTTTTGATTAATAATAGATACAGGGTGTGTAGTAGAGTCCATAGCAATTTGTTGTTTAATTATAGGTACAGGAAGCGAAAATGTTCGAGATGTGAGGTAAAGAGATATGGCGTAGAGTGTACGCCTGATAGCTGATCGAAAACAAGGGATAGTCTCTTTTCCTAATGTGACATACAATGAGGTTTTCACGATAACCATTAATCAATAAAAGTGAATGTATGCGCCGTGGCCATTTAAACTCTTACCCTTTAATCACTGTGTTATTCTACTTAAAAATAACTAGCTATTACCATGACGATAAATATTATATTTTATAATTGTAAGAACCTAAAGAGAATGTACTGAATGTTTTAATTCATATTACCTTGGACAGTAATATCGTTTTCAATTAAATCTTATCAGGCTTTGCTTTATAATCATTGACGAGACTGTTTTCAATGCATTTACTATATACTTAGTTATATATATATATAATATATGTATCTGACAGTCGGCATCAGCGACAAAACAAACTGTCATACGTAGAACGGCGCATAGAATGTAAGGGATGTAAAATTAAATAGGAACAGTTAGCAAATACAAACCCTACCCAACATATGGTCAAAAGTTTGTTAGGATAAATCTTAACACTGCGTAAAATTTATCGATTCAAAATGATAAATAGGAAATGTGAGATAACACCGATAATCGTTCAAACCGAAAGCGAAAAAAACACAAAAAAAGTAGTAATAAGGGAAATGCACACAAATAAACATAACTAAAATAAGTAAACGTGTATTCCTCTTTCCTCTTCTACATCCCAGGTGGGAGTAGGGATTTTAAGACTTGGTTTCTAGGGATTTGATTTGTTTCAAGTTCGAGATCATGGATTCATATCAGTTAAAGAACCGATGAAAAACAGGGAGTACTGGAAAGCTGTTTCTTCCTAGCACGGGACTCTTCATCAGTAGGCAACCATGCCCCCACTGCAGTTCGACCCCGGAGCCTTCCAGTTACAAGCTTGTAGACCAACTCAGTGACTCATAAATTCTTATTTCTACAAGTCGATAGGTTTTGAGCAACTACCAGCTAATGTCATCAATGAGTATTTGGCTTCACACTCTACGTGACAGACTGCAATGGTCATGAATTCTGACTAGAACTCAGTGTAGTCTACCATTTCACGGTGAAGTGGATACTAGTCGAAAGAACTGATTGAGGGCAGTTATATGTCACCAAATGACAAAGTCGGAATTCATTAGCAACTAGATTTTGGCCCGGGTGTCTGAATGGTCAACGGGGTTTGCCTTGTAACCTGAAGTTCTTAGGTTCGCTCATTGACAGAGTAGCGGTTTCATACTGTTGAAGAGTCCCAGACTAAGATGAAACTATTGTCCTGTACTACCTGTTTTTTAACGGGTTCTTCAGCTAACATCAGTCCGTGATCAAAAGTGAAACAATTAGGGACTTAACGGAATTCTTTTCTTTACACAGGTTCTGTTTGATTTACTGAATAACCAAGGCCTTCGATGTCCTTAGGAGCCGGTCAAGTGTGTGGTAGAATAGAGCATCACAAACCTTTCTTTTCTTACTCATGAAAACATACTGGAATGAACTTTCCAGTTCATATGGAAAGCATTCTTTGGCTTAACTTAACCTGACTACTTGTTCTCCCAAGACTTTATATACTATGCCTACTTCATGTCTGAAGTGAAATGCTCTTTTAATTAACTGTATTCTTTTGCAGAATTATTAGACAAAATTAATCAAAGTTGAATATATACCTATAAGCTTGAAACAACATTACCAGCGTTGTAGGCGATACCATGTACGGCTGTATTGTCTATTGAAAATAGTCTTTAAGTAGTGATAACCATGTATACACATCCATGCAACATGTGTTCAGTAAGACCAACAACGAATACAGACAAATTATGCATGTGATTCCATGCGCTGAAGATCACTATAAACGTCAGTAAAATCCCTTTAATGATTAGTAATAGTCGAAGAGTAGTCAGTTGACTGTCACATGAATGACGCGTGCCATGAGTAATTAAAGTTTAGACTTCTCAGTGGGTTACGTCATTCTAATTAATGTTAGCAGTCAGAAATTATATAATCCCTCCCTCCGCTCCCCTGCTCTTAATTAATCTGGTACATGAAGTTTCAAAGTTCTGGCTTTAATAAACCTGAGTGCATTTCAGTGGACTTACAAACAGCGCGTCGGTGGCACAGCGGTTAGGACACTCACCGACCATGTACATGGTCCGGGGTTCGATCCCCGGCCGTTACACTCCCAAACCTCGCTAAGCCAGAAAGAAAATCTGGTAAAGAGGAAAGGTTGGTCATGAGGCTAGCAACCTCATCCTGTAAAAATAAATGCTGCTACAGAAACTTCAAGCCCTTAGCTTGAAGAAGAAAGATCCTTACAAACATCAACATGTTTCCTACATGTCTGATTTTCTTTCATTTAATGTTTCTTCCAATTTATTTTCTGTAGAAATTGATTCGAATGAATATGCCAGTTGATGAGAATGGATGTGTTCATTTTACCACGACACTGTTGGCTTTAATACGTGAATCACTGGGTATTAAAACTGGACCAACTGAAATAATGGATCAGCGGGATATGGAATTAAGAGAGACTATTTGTAAATTATGGCCAGTTCATGGAAAGAAAATGCTTCATCTCCTTGTACCTCCAGATTCAGGTAGGTTAACACTATTTGTAATTATCACAAGTGAAAGTATTTTACTATCGACATTTGTATAGTGTTTATTCAATATTACTCGAGACTAATGTAAGGTGGACTCAGGTGTAAGGATCCAGCTTAGGTTTTAATCAGTTTTATGATGATAAATGCATGGCTTCTTGTTGAGTAGGTATAAGATAATAGTTTATTTCCGACATTTGTCTTTTTCCACTAATGTATGTATACTTTTCTAGGGATACAACGATTTGAGAATGAAATACCCTACCTACTCTAAGCAGCTTTTACAGAACTGTTTCATTTGATATCTGTCGCATTTACATAAGTTTAAAGAAACAAACGTCTACTGTTGCAGAGATCAAAACCGACATGTTGTGCTACGAATACACGAAATCAATCGTTGCGTTCTGCTGTTTAGCCAAACAAACTTTCTTGTTCGAATAATAGTCCCAAAAAATATCCCGACGATAGCAGAAATACAGCTATTTGCCATAAAATCTGCGCTATTCAGCAATACCGGTAGGCAGCTATACAGGTCAAGAGTTTCTGTAATAAAAAAGAAGTAATGAGAACCTAGGAGAATAATCTCCAAACAGTTGGAATCAAAACTCCGTTAGTAATATCAAAAACACTAAATACTTCCTGCAGACAGTCAAAGGTCAAGGTCCTCATGGCCATCCTCGTGTTATCAACACCATCACACAACCGCAAAGAGAAGCATTTAAGTTAAGGAGTAAAGAAGAACAAAGATAAATAATAAGGGTTGAATCAACTAGTTTGAACGTCAGAACGATGATATACAGGCTAGGAGGAAAGAGGAATAAAATTATAAAGTCAGTTGAAATATCCAAATAGGTACCATCTTGGACCATCCAGGAAGTATTTTACAAACAATGATTCAATTTCAATTCTGTTTTTCATGATGCCTAAAATTATCTCCAAAAAATAAAATGTTTTTAGTTATTCTAGCTGTATTCAAATAGGCTGGCTGGATTCAACATAGAACTTGGCACCGAAGTGCAGCAGTTCGAGTTGCCACGTTCCAAATAGCACACAAAGGTAGACAAGAAGATGGGTGAAGAGAATCAATGGAGTTTTGACAAGTATAAGAGTGAAACAGAATGAGTAATGGTAGAAAGGAATATGAGACTGAATATTACAGAGACTGAATACATCTGCACCACTGACAACGATTTTGAGCCATGTCACCTATTGTCTCCAGTCATTGATTTCCAGAGTCCCGAGGGCCCCAACCCGGAAGTCTCCATCTCCCTACCTGATTCAGTTTAACTGTCAAGGATTTCATGGATTGATTGATGCCATGTTTTTGTTTGGCCACCACTTACTCTTTTCCAACCTGCACCTATATCAGTTAGCTAGTAAAGCCCGTCGGGGTGGGGGAGGTGATGTTTAGGCATGCGCAGAACGTGACCTAGCCATCTCAATCTATGTAACTTTATAGCCTCATAGATTGATTTTCTCTCTTTGCCCAACACTCTACGCCTAACGTCAACATTGCTTACCTTATTATACCACCTAATATGAGAAGGAGATCGTAGACATCTATGATCAAAAACAGTCAACCTTTTCATATCTTCAACACGTACTGGCCATGTTTCAGAGCCATAGAGGTGGATGGAGCGAACTGCTGAGCAGTACACACGTCCCTTGGTTGATAGTCGGATGTCACGCCTACGCTAGAGATGGTGTAAGTTAGCGAAAGCAGCTCGAGCTTTTTGGATTTAAATAGGAAATTCAATTCAGTAAAAACTAGGTTGTTTCAAATCATCATATTACTAGCTAGTTCAGTTTATGTTGGCTCTTATTACTAGGATGAATAGTTAGACTCTGGATTAGTGTTCACTGCAATATTGGCAAGTAGCTATGTCAACAGCCCTCTGGGTTTTATTTCCATGACCACCAGTGATGGTATCAGGCAGATTACATTCATGATCTTAATATTTAGGGTTATAATGAATTTTTACTTCTAACTGCGTAACCTGACTGGATCACATAATTCACTAACAAGCACCTATTACGAATTAGCTGTGTTCTCGTAGTAGTCCTTCTAGACAACACCTTCAGAACAGGTTTCAGTAAAAAGTTGACTAAATTCCCCATGAATGATGTAATTGTATATCCTGGCAACCACTGTTGTGACTGGTTGTTAATTTACTTCTCTGCTGGTCACTTCTTTTACTTGGAATTCGAACTTTCTTGCCATGTGATTTAAATTTCATTAGTCGGTAAATTTGGTCTATAGTAAAATGTTTATTAATTAAATCAATTAAATCAACTAGCTCAGAGAACACAAGTAATTCCATATCATCCATCTGAGCTACAAATTCCCTCCATTATTTCAGATATCTATTTTACTATCTACTGAGCTATGTTTTGAAAGTGCCTTTGATATTGCTTGCTGAAGTATGACGGTAGGGAATAAAAGAAGTGACATTTCATTTCACCTTGTGAGTAAACCTGCAAATATCTTTCTAATAAATACTGTCAGAAGCATGCATCTGGTAAAAATTAGGACGTGTTATCTACCAGTCTTAAAACGTTTGTATCAAAAGAACTGATATGAAGTCATTAAGTTTAGCATCACTTTACCGCCTAATGAAATAAATTCAGTTTTTTGCATGATTAACTTCTTCTTCATAAATCTCCTACTCAAAGTCTTAATGTTACCCATAGAATCATACGACATGAGTATCCGTTGAGCGGAGAGAACAGTGATAGAAGTTACTAAGTGTAACGTTTTATGATTCAATGAAGTCAATTTTCACTATTACCACATATTTTTAGAAAATCATTGGAAAATGTAATCTTCATCGAATGTAATTTCTCTTAGTAAACAACGTACTGTTTGTCTAGAGAGAAGTTGTTAACAATGTCGACTAGTAATGAGATATTGACCAACGAGATTGCCTTATAACTGGAAGCTTTTGCTTCCGAACATTGGAGGGTGTTTCTCTAACTAATATCAGCTCTTGATCAAATCTGTAAATTTTGGCCAGCACAAAATTCATCTTGCTGTTCTATCTCAGATGATGACATTTAATATGCATCCCTCAGCTTTACGTTGATTCCTTTATAGCTAATTAGCAGCAAAAACATAAAAATATACACCAACTCACCTGCTAACACATTATGCTTAAAATTCCCTGTTTTTTTCTGATTTCATAGAGTTACTTTACCATAAAATGACAGTTGGAAAAATTTATGCAAGCTATCTTATAATTGAAAATTGGAGAGCTACACGTGCATTTCAAGGAAAAGGAGGGACTTCAGTAAGTTTTGCTTTTCTCAATAAAAGTACTCTCTTCACTATACTGTTTGCAGGAGGATCTTATATTACTAACTAATTACTTATATCGAGGTGGAAACTGATTTGACACTGGGTACAGTTTGGTTTCCAATGATGACATCCGAATGGTTCAATTATTCTCTTTGTACATGGTTCCTCCCTTCGTACACTTCCATCCCTGTGACACAGAGTGCTTCTAAGCACAAAGTTATACTTCTTAGATGGTGTGAAAAGTTACACTAGCTTTGGATACCCACACGCCACCTAAGCCTTTATCAGTGTCGAAAGGTGTTGCCTATCCTCCTTAGAGTTGTTTCTTATGGGTTGAATGTCTCCAGTACCTCACCAACCTTGAAAGGGATGCGTTATCTGTAATGCTTCATCCTGGCACCAGAATACAACCATGTTGAATTAAACTAGCTAAATATTAAGTGGATAAATTCTAGCTGGTCTCTAAGTGTCCACAGTGTTCCAATTTTCTCGAAAGATTTGACGGCTTACTAGAGTATAGCACCAGTTTATGCTTCCTTCAGCAAGTTAGCATACACACTGTCAAATCTCTTAGCTCTGCCATTATTAGCAAGAAAAGATAAGGGATTTCTTTAAGGGTAGCATTTTAAATGAAGTTGATAAAGACTTATGACACAAATATTGCTTATTAAATCATTTGTTTCGTATTTCATTCTTCGCTACCTAGTCAATTCTCATAGCATAGTTTCAGTATCAATCATTACTGTTTCCTAATACATCTATCTACCAAACACTCCTAAAAACCTCAAATTTTAATATCTGTGTAGTTACACTAGTGTGACTCGAGAATATAAATCAAAATGTTCATCACATCGATGAGTCTAAAACATTTTACTTTTCTTACCTGATTCCCCATTATATGGGTGAAGTTTCTTCAAAAAAATGATGCTATATGTGTTTGAAGTGCGTCAATGGTCCTCTGGTAGAATACTTGCCAACTGTTCACGTCGTCTGGAGTTCAATCCTCCAGCTACACACTCTTTAACCTCACTTAGCCAGCGGTGAGACCGGTAAAGAAGGAAAGCTGATAATGAGGCTAACAATGCCACCTTGTAAAATGAGTAGAACATGAATGCTGTTGAAACTTTAAAGCTTAAGCTTGAAAACCTGTATTCTACTGAGAACGTGAAAGAATAGAATATTACGCGTTTGTGATAATAACGATTCTTGTATACAGTTAATTGTCTAGAAACCATATTTTGATACACGCCACTCATTTATTCTCTGAAATATTTGGAAGAGTAGTTTCTCTATAGACTGTTTCAGTAAACAGTTTATCTGAAAAATACTCATGGTTAGCCACCATCCTCTAGAATTCTGGGATATAATGATAACAAAATTTATTACTTCACTATAGATGAAAGTCCTTATGAATTTCAATATAATCGCCTGATTGAAAAATCAGAATTTTGTAGTACTCAAGATTTTGAAGAAGATGAAATCTTATGGTTTGTGCTAAACGTTTTAGTGGATTTTGGGTCATCTAGAAGGAGGATTCCTAAAATTCACTGTTTCCGACAGTTATTAAGTGAGATTTATTCAGAACGAAAATAGTTAGAGGGATCAAATGTTTTCAATAAATTCTTCTTCAGTTTCTAAAACAACAAATCCAATAATTTAAGCATACAGTAGCCAGTAAAGGCAATTTAGAATCGTATAAGTAATTTATTGGGGAACAAGTATAAGATTGAATCGAACATATATATATATACATCTATATATATATATGCAGTCAACAAAAGTACAGGTTTCGAGGGTGAGTGCAATCAGTGCTGTGTGAGACAATATGAATACTACAGGAAAAATAAACCAACAAATGGGATAGACTAGGAGTAACTTCAAACGTGACAAATAACAATAGTAATGATGCAGAAATAATGACTATGATGTGCTGTAAACTTAAAAGTACTATTTCTGAATGATTATCAAATAATAAAAATGAATTTAGTGAAGTGAAATGAACAGGATTTTGTAAATGTGATAACATGTTAGAAAAGCATTACTTAAGCCTAAGGTAAAAGAAATCATAAGAAAGGCCATGAAGTCGTAAAAGGTCAGAAATGAACGTTTGTCAATAAAACAGAAGAACAGAAGAAGAAAAGAAAATTGTGATAGGAATTTAAGGTGCTAATGTTTATCGAGGATTTGTTGGCCTTATTGTAGGCCAAGGTAAACAAACCGGTTGAACATACTTCTTCTGTATACAAAAAGTCGATCTTCTGCAATTGATTGCTACTGCTTCAGCTACTGATAGAAGACGTAGTCGAGCTCCTCTAGATAGATTACCAGGAACACCGTAAATAATTGAGAACGCCTGGTCAAGTTTTATCGAGTGTCCGGTACATACCAAGTGGGTTACGACTGCGCTATTTACACATTTGGTTGCCTCTTTACACAACCATACAGGTTCATGTTCCCCTACGCGCATGGATAAAGTCCTCTGAGTACGGCCAATCTAACCAGCTCCAAATGAGCAGATGAATTCATAAATACACATCGATGAGGCCATCTTTGGTAACTTATCCTTGACTCGCTGTGTGACCACTAATTTAGTTGGGAGGCTGAGTACCGTTTTAGTTGCAAGAAACGTTTTCTCTACCGCTTTATTATGTAGACATTTTAGAGTGTCAGCTGCAATTTCCCCTTTGCAACTTAAGATGCAAAGGTTTCTTATCTACGGTATCCATCGTTAATGGGGCTAATGGTTTACTAAAATTCTCTTTTGCTGTTCTAACTGAGATATGCTCTCTCAAGTAGTTGAATTTGTTAAAATATGTAGAGGTAAACATAAAAGTCATTCTCTTCTTCAAAACATGACATGATTAGTTCAGTAGTGAGTGTAAATTTCAATCTAAGCCTAGAAAATACGCTGTTTATAAAATTTAGCTTTAAAATTATGTTGAGATAGGGACTAGGGTGAATTAAAATGAAATAATTTCAGTAGCGTCGGTGGCATAGAGGTTAGGACGCTTGCCGACCATGCACATGGTCCGGAGTTCGATCCCCAGCCAACGCACTCCTTTACCTCGCCAAACCAGAAATAATGCTGGTGAAGAGGAAAGGTTGGGCATGGGGCTAGCAACCTCATCCTGTAAAAACAAACACTGTTACAGAAATTTCAAGCCACTAGCTTGAAGCCCTATGTTCCACTGGGGAACGTGAGAAGAAAAAATATTTCAGTAGCTTCTATGCTACTAAAATTTAACTAACAACAATCCTTTCTACATAAATTGTCTGGATGTCTAGTCTGTTTAAAAGCATGTAAAAATTGAGGAGATTTTAGTCCAGTCATATAGAAAACTCTTTAACTACTTGTATTTTTTAAGAAGAAAATGAAGGTATATGCTCTAATTAAACCTCTGAAAGTTGATTTAAAAAACCTTTTTTTCTGAACTAATTAATCCGTTTGTTTATTTGCTTATTGTAAACAGAAATCAGCGAGTATATTGGCAAGATTTTTTGGTGCAGTTAAACAAAATGCTCATCATCCAAATGTTGGTTCTGAAACAGAAGAAGAAAGAGGAAGGTAAGAGAAAATTTAAATACTCTAATTGATTAAAGACGGCCACTAACAAATTTAAAAGACTGATTAGTGAAAATAGAATATTCACCTCAATAACTTCTTCAATAGGTCCTACAGTTCAGAGGCATCTATAAATGGTGACAAGCAATAATATGACACCAAGTTGAACGTCAGTGGCACAGCGGTTAGGACAGTCGCCGATCATGCACATGGTCCGGGGTTTGATCCCCTGCCGGTGCACACCTGATATCTATGGTCGGTCTGCAAAATTTGGGCTATCGATATCACATGCTGAGAATTCCATACCTGTACCAAAAAATACGGTGTGGAATCAAGCTGTAATCAAAAAGAAAATGAAACAACTATAATAGAGGTTCCATACCAGGTTGGATGAGCAAAAGTAGCTGGAACTGTTCCTTTTACTCACAGACCTCCAGTTTTTTTTAAGCGAATTGCGTTGGCCTCTGATGTTTGGAGTATTCGGTATCTAGAGGCTTTTGGCAGTTTAGTTGGTTCATGACAGATGGTGGGCAACGATTCCTGAATGCCAGCTTTATGATCTGTTTAGACCAGATGGTTTAATATTGATCCGTTAGTGATTTTTCACACATTCATGTAACCACACTAGTAGGTGTTCCCTGGCAAGAAAGACTAAGTTCCTAGAGCAACAGTCAACATAACTGACTACACTGAAGCAGTTAAATTGATGGATACAATAAGAGGCGGTTAGCCTCAGTATTCTATCCTTCAGCTGAGAAATTACGACCGATTGTATGGAAAATATGAGCTACAGCTTACCAGTATTGAAAGTCTTGAGAATCGATTTTCTCGACTTGTCCGTTATTATTTCTCTTGGCACATCACTTTTGAATTGCGATGGTATATGTGTAGAGACTTATTGGTAACAGATTTCTTTTTTATACTCCAATCTGGTCTTTTTGTCAGTAGCACGTCTAATAAGGCAATTTTATTTGGGAATTATTCTCCAAACGTGAATTTGTCTCGTTTAATTGAGGTATTATTATGCAATTTCCGGATCATTTTAACAAATGATGGACGTACCATCAATCTATCGGCAATAAAATGAAAGCTTTATGATAAGAATACTTAAAGGACCATTTTCTAGTTTGCTTAGAGAGAAATGTGGTAACATACGGAGTTCACTGTCAAATTTATAATTTACATTCATCGTTCACTTCAATATCAACTCTTTGCGGATTTCTACTTAGCTCCCAATATTTATTAACTTGGTATTTATTTGTTCGCATATGTAGTTTAACGTTTCAATCAAAGGTAGATTTGTTAATTTAAATGTAACACTTGATGAAGAGGTTATCAAGGAGAATGTTCTTTTAGACAAAGCAATAAGAAGATGTAGTTCATCAAAATCGTCTAATGTATTCGCGCAACACATTTCAAACAATCTGATCACACATGGGCATATCACATAAAAATAATAAAGAGTTAAGGGGCAGGAAAATAGACTCAGGGCAAGTTAAAAGGACATATTGAAGGTCAAAATAACAATGAACATCACTAAACCAAATAACAGAGATAATAGTACATCTATCCTGGTGTCAAAGCAAAGTCTAGTGTGATGACATGTTGTTTTTAAAGGCATAAAGGGGGTTCAAACTTCCTAATTGCCAGATAGGATACGCCCCAAACATGTTTTATTTTAACGATCACATCAGCAGGCGAACCTTAAAGAGCTTTTTAACTTTGTCACGTTTGTTGAAAATCCCAAAAATGATGCCGTTTTAATTTTAGTATATATTAGTCATTAAAATTTCAGAAGACAGTTATTAAATAGTGTATGCTGTCACAACTGTCTTTGAGCACCATTAAGGCAATTGTCTTTGCAGAATTCTTATAACTGAGGTTTTTGTTTTCAGAATCTACATGGTTGAGTTTCTAATTTAGAAACCTTACCAGTAAACTTCAAGTGCCTTATATAGGCCTGTGCAGCGACAAATAACTTATTCAGATTAATTATATATTTACCCACTAAGGTAGCTGATATACTGTTGATTTATAACAAGGTTAAAGCAACGCTTGAAGTAGAATAAAACGACATGACATTTTATTTCCTCGGCTTCCTGTCAGTCGCATGCAACCCATACAAGTTTAGGGTAATATGTACGGAGAGTTTCGTAATATACATGATAATACAACATGATATCAATAAACTTGAGATGCCGAAATAATAAATAACATATGCTCAGAATTTACACATATATTTATAATACACAGAAGGTTCAAGTTAATTAAGGTCGTTCTGGATACTCTGAAAAGGGGACAACAGGAGAAAGATAAGAAATGCATAGTTTAGCGATTGCTGATTGACTGATCACTGATTAGGCGGGAAATACAAGTGTTATGTTTTGTGTTTGTTTTTATAATCCAGTCACAGTAATGAGAATGGGATTACAGATGACATTTCACAGATATTATTATTTTATTAATATTGAGTTGACTTTCGAGTGAAAAATACAGATTTAACTGCATATCTCCAGCTCATCCTGTTATCTGTAGTCCTCTATTGCTGGTTCCATGATTACCCACACGTTCTGATCTCCTCCTCACACGACCTCTTCCGTGTCACCCTTAGACACATTCCCATTAGATTTCCACTCGATGGCCAGGCATGTGTGCTTCAGATCCATATGCATTTTCTACGGCATATTTCTTGAGCATCAAGGTTTTGGTTGGTTGGTTGCGTTCCAGAGTTCCTTGTTACTAATTATTTCTCGTCGTGTAGCAGATTTACAAACTGATTTCAGAGGGGAGAAGGTCTGCATTTCGTATTGGCGTTTGGACATCCTCATCCGTGCCGCCTGTAGCTGAAGGGATGCTTCTTAGATAAGTGAAGGAAGTGACCTCTTTCAAATTTATCCCGATGGTGGTAACTGATGCTTGTTGTTATTGGTTAGTTATTTTCATCACCATTGTCTTCTATTTCCACATGAAGTCCTGTTTTTGCTGCCTGGTTTTTCTGCAAGTTTGTTGGTTTTCGCCTGTAATTTTTCGAGTTTATATATTATTTCACATAAATCGTCTGCCAAGTTGAGATTTGACGGATGAGTATAGACATATTTTGCTTGTCGCGTTTTCCGTTTCCTGTTCTGCCGATTGATATTAAAATCTCATAACATTCTGTGTAGATGAGTTCCCGAAATTTTCACTGCAAACACACTATTACTACAAATAAGAGTAACTGACTCAAAAATTTATATGAAGGATTGTAAGACCATGATTTTCTTGACAGTCCGCAACCATATATACTTTTCATTATGAAGGAAATTGCATCAAACACACTGAAGCTGTGAACGAAAAATATCTCACTGATTTTTAAGCGCTTAGAGTAGTTAGTTATATATGAGTTGTGTTCATGTGAACTACGCATCCTAAAATGCTCAGATTAGGTCTTTTAAAATCGAAATTAGTTGAAATATGATCACCTGTTATCAATCAAATGCATATATGTTATTAATGCTTAGACAAATATCAACGAAGTTTTATGATTAGAAAAATTTTATACACTTGGTTCCCTTGATAAATTTCGAGAAAGAAAGAAAGACCAAATTTGCAGTATAAATGATATCATTCTAATTCACTTTCACTGGTGCTCATCAGCTGCAAAATACTCAGTGAGTTGAAATCCCCAATATGGATGATCAATGAATGTAATCCAAATTCAGTTACCAAGGGAGCTAGAGATTTCTTACACTCTCTTTCTGTATACATATGTTTAGTTTGAGGAGTTTGATTGCAATTACTTCAGCAAATCGTAGTAAATTCGCTGTCATTTCATCGAGACTTCCGAATCCTTCAAAATATTAAACATGCAAAAAACGCAAAAGGAAGAGAGTGTGATCAACAATCTCTAACCCCCTAGTACCTGCATTTTGATTACATTGTTTGATTATCCATATTAGTGATTTCAGCTCACTGAGTATTTTGCAGCCGATGAGAACCTGTGAAATAGAACGACATTAATTTATACTGCAAATTCGGTCTTTGTTTATCGGAATTTTGATAACTTATATCAGTGGTTGTGATTAGTGGATCCATATATTCAATTTTGTTATAAATTAACAATTAACTGTATTATGAGATTCTTCTCAACTGGTTACAACCTGAACGATAAAAATATGAATTACATTACATTAAAGATTTGAACATACTTTTCCACGATCACAAGGAGTAATTGGTAGGAAGTAAGAGTAACATTAGTCCGGAATGATTTAACTAATTAAGAGTTACAAACACTGACTATTTATAGAATAATTAGACAGTTAGGCTTGGAAAAAAAACAGAGTGCATATATATATTGTGTATAGAAACAAGGTTAGAATGTTTTAAGTCTCAGATTCTTTGGTATATGCAATACCTAACTAAGCGATAAAGAAGTATAACATTTTTGTTTGGTAGCCGACTTAGCCACCTAATAAACTCAACAGTTGAATGTCCATTACTAAATCAAAAAGGGAGCTGAACTTTTTCCCTTGCTTTTCTTACGTTCCGAGTGGAAGACAAAGCTTTAAGCTTGAGGCTTTGAATTTTGTGTAGATATGGGGTTGCTAACCTCGCACCCAATCTTACTAACGGCTAGATGCGTTTAAAGAGTATACTAGGCCGGAGTCGGACCCGGACTCGCTGCATGGCGATTGAGTATTCTATCATTGAACAACCGATGCACAAGTTAAATTGTAGATGTAGGAAAATAAGCTTTCGGAATTAAACCAAATTGAGAAAACATTTTAGGAGGATATTAAAAATATCTAAAATGATGTCTGCCTAGGACATTTGTATTCAAGTGTTCATAAACTGCTATTATAGCATGTACTCAATCACTGTGGACTGATAACTCAGCTGAAGTGAGATGATGACTACTTAGACAAGTACACGACAGTGTGAAATGGATTATGATGATGACGATCTTATCTCATCTTCATTTACATATCATTTTGTCTCTTTCAATGGATAAAATTGTGTACTGTACACGATTTCGTAGTTTTATTTTCGGATTTGAGAGCATCTACCAGCGTGTTTAAAAAAAGGCAAAGTTAAATCCATAAAGAAGGTCTATTTTGTTATATTTAGTGGACAAAAACACCATACAGATGCTAATACGGCGTCTACAGCAGTGTACCAATTACCTTAGACATTGCCACATAGAATCTGTCTACATTGTCTTCACCTAAGTGCATCACTATAGTCGCATGTATATAACAGACGGCTTCTGTAAGAGGTACAGTATCCAATAACAAGGTCACATTTGATAATAATATGCCTTTGCCTAGTTCATTGAAGTCTCTAACACCCCCAAAAGATCGAAACATTTTACCCACGATGAACTTGGGTGCTTGCCGTCGAACTGGTTCCAGTATGTTGATGAGCCATTGAGGAAACGCAGTAGCATCACAAATTGTACTAAAAGGCAATCCTGCTTTATGAAATTTTTGGGATTTCATATAAATTCGCCATCATGGATCCAGAGGGTCGTATACGTTCATACAAATCTGAGGATACTATTGACTTGTTCCTCATGTTTTTCAAAACATTAGCAGACTTATTCATGAACATCAATCAGAAATATCTCTTTGGCTTCTACCGATTTAGGGGTGTTAAAATGTTTGAGACAGGCAGACTAAGATTGTTTTCTACGTCAAGATGGATATGATACTGGCGTCCATCATCTGGTAGATGATACCTCCTCAACGATATAATCCTAAATCAGTGTGATCAAGCGTATGACGGTTTAAAGCTGTCGAATTTAGAAGCATATAGTAACGCCTGAGTGCTTTCCAGAGTAATTTCTACTAATACAGGTGCTGAAGAAATTCACGTCACATTTCTCCAGTGCTAGCTTTACAGGAAAGCGTAGGAACTCGTTAAGTTCCATCATCGTCAGTAGATCCGGTATAAGAGAGATGATATGTAGCTCAGGTGGATGATTTGCAGTTAGTAGTGTTCTCTCAGCTGGTTGGTTTAGTTGCAGAGCTTTCGTCGTCCTTCTGGAAAATATCTTTAGCGCAATTCTTAGCAAAAAGTGAACTGATTTCAATTTCCCCTGAGTGATAGAATTGCGTCTCCTGGTAACCACCTTAACATCTGTATTGATCATTTTTTATTGACTTGGATTTTAAACTTTCTCATCACAGGTTTTACATTTTATTAGTTGGTGTATTTCGTCTATATTAACATGTCTGTTAATCGCATATTCGTTTGAGTAGCAGGCTTCTAGGAATTCCCTGGCACTTTTGGTGTTTTCTCTGTCTAAGATTTCAACATTATCCCAATCAAATTCATGTCCATAATTATCCACATGCATTAATATGAAAGAATATATATCGTGTCTTTTCACAGCTAATTTGTGTTCCCGGATTCTGATTCGTAGGGCACGCCCACTTTGGCTGATGTAATGTCTGTTACAGTTCATACAATTTATTTTGTAAATTGTATTAATTTTATCTTCTTTTTCTGTTGGATCTATTGGTTTGCACAATACCGAACTAAGTGATTGAACTGGCTTGTGTACTACATCTATTTCAAACGGTTTCAATATTCTGGCTGTTATTTCAGAGATATTTCTCATGTATGGTAGAATGAATTTTCTTGTAGCCTTTGATGATGGTTTCTTGTTGATGTTGGTGACTCGATTTTAAACCCTTTTCGATGAAATTGTGTGGATATCCATTCTTTTTGACGACAGTTAGTAGGTACTTCCTTCTCTTTATGCTAAAAATTGCGCTGAAGATGTTGTCCAGAAAGACAATGAAAGCTCTGAAACTAAACCAGCCAGCTCAGAGAACACTACTAATTGCAGATCCTGATATTTTTGAAATAATTCCATAATTTACCTTGTAAAATTAAGAACACAAAGCTTAGTGAAGAGATACTTTTCAACCTTATGATGATAAATTTGGTAGAAGTTTCACAGTAGGGCTAGATACTACGCTTTATTGTTTTTTGAAAAATTAGTTGTGAAAAATCTATATATGAACTAAGTAGAATATATAATTATACGTTTTTGGATAGCTAACGCCTCAGCTATGCCCAAATGTCTTGATTTCACTTCCTTTGATAGGTTTGGTTGAATCTTGTATATTACTTTGAAGGACTTTTCGAAAGGCGCTGAATGTCCTGAGTTGACCAGATGTTCTGTCACTGAACTGTTTACACGTTTTTGCTCTCCTTTTACCACCCAGGCTGGGTAGTGTTCACGAGCGCGTTTTCCAAGTTGGCGCATGGTACGGCCGATGTACTCAGCTCCACAAGAGCAAGTGAACTGGTATATGCATGTTGAGGTGGCCCAATGCGACAGCTTGTCTTTCGCGTTCTGGTTGAATAGTTTCTTGCAGGAAAACGTCAGTCGTAGGCTTGCGGCGAAGAATGTTTTCCTCAGCGATTTGGAGAGGTGTTTGCGAAGGATTTCTGCTTCGATATCACCTTTGAATTCTAGATAGAGCAGAAGTATTTTCTTTGGGACGGATTGGACTTGTTCTGAAGTCTTCTTCGGTTTGAGATTCTTGTCTATGAACCTGGGCGGGAAACCGTTTTCCATCAGGGTTTTTCGGAGATTACGCAGTTCTTCTTCGATCACTTCCTCGCTGCATATCTTCCAACTCCTCGAGGAAAGAGCGTGTATCAGGTTCCTCTTTCTGCTTAGCGGCACGAAGCTTTGGAAGTTGATGAATTGTCCAGTCCATGTAGGCTTTTTGTATATGGACCTTTTCAAAGAGTCTTTTTCATTTCTTGTCAGATGGACGTCCAGGAAGTGGAACGTTCCGTCGGATTCGGTTTCAAGTGTAAAGTCGATGTTTGGGTGGGCATTGTTGAAGGTTTGAAGTAATTTTTCGAGGTCCAGCTTCTCATCACAAATGATGAAAGTATCATCAATGTATCTCCCTTTGTATCCAATTATACGTTTAGCATAAAAAGATCAGATTAATGGAGTTAATATAATTTACAGAGTTTTAGATGAAATATAAAAAAATTATTTCTGCTTGAAAAGTTACTTATTCCAAAGATCAGCTTATTCATAGCTAATCATTAAAATACAAACGTAACGAAAATAGTCATCAAATTTTTTACTAAGCATGTTGCAATAAACTAGAACGCTACATCACTCTCCCTCTTCATCTGTTCCCTTAGGAGATATGAGTATTTGTCATAATTTTGTTAGATAGCAGTTTGCTAAATAACAAATTTATTTTGAATAACATGATTTAGGCAGATATAGAGAGAGTGTTAAAAGAGTATAGTTGTTGATAAAATCAAAGGATTCACACATCAAGGCTTTTGATACCTTTGTTTAACATTCGGCATCACTTTGTTTTCATTACTAATACTACTAGGATCTCACCCCCCCTTTCCGCACTGGTCACATTTAGCGCATAAGTCATTCGATAAAATGATGAAATTCAATGAAGGTGATATGATTTTATGAATTTGACGAAAAAACTAGTGTTTTGATAAAGTCAGTAGTTTCAAGTTCTTAAAATCAATCAGCCGGTAATCATCTCCAAGTAAAGGAGACAATTACTTATGTCTTGGCCTGCAAATATGATGACGGATTGTGTAATGAAGCGAATGAACGTAACACGGAGTTCATGTAATACAAACCAGGATGATATTATATCTAACCAACAAATTCGAATGATATCGCGCGTCAGGCTCTCGAGTGGAATCCAAATGAAAAGCGATGAGTGGTTCATCCGAGGGTGACATGGAGGAGATCGTGTGGCGACGGGGAAGAGATGAGAGATTATGGGCAATCGTAGACCCACCTGTAGAGGACGGCAGAAAATAGAACGAAGTGGAGATGTGTTGTTGAATCCCTATGCTCCACTCGGAACCCAAAGGAATAATAATGAATTCAGCAGGATAATATAACTTTGTATTTGAAATTCATGGATTCTTGTCAACTTCTTACAACATGAAAGACATTTAATATGAAAATAAAATATATATTCACATAATTCAACTCATTAACTTGAAAAAGGAGACATTTCAGTTTTGTCATTTGGATATACAAAGAGTTGAATAGAGAAGGACCTACCCAGATTAACCAAACTCTACAGAAAATGTTACCCACTAGGAAAATAATTCGTCACCTGGTAGATACTCGCCACAAAACTGACGTTTTGAAATAAATTCAAGTAATTTAAGTACAGCTTGGTTATATTATTAACTTTTAATTCAGATTTTGTTGACACCCTGATTAACTGGACAGAAATATTAGACATTTGGGGTCCTAGTACGGACACTTTGACGGTATCTGGGGGATTAACTTGCACTAATTTAGTATCTGGTGACTAGTGGTGGAATCCATGTTGCCCATTTCATCCTATTTAAGACTGGTCGGTTGGATTTATCTGCATTCTTTAATTGGTAACGACGTTCCAGACGACAAATAGTTATCCACTTGACCGCGTTGGCAACGAAAGTCACCTGCTTTGCAACAGGCATCAATTTTGATTCTCGTGTTGACTGAAATGGTGGACAATGGGTTAGAATCTCAGTGGAAACACCACTGCTCACTGAAAACTGAAGGTACCTTCAGAAGATGATTCCCAAAGAAGTACCGCCAACCAAATTACTACAACTTGGCTGTAGTTTATCTTTCAAGCAGAGGCTATTAAGAGGTCAAAATGCCACTTTCACAATCATGAAGAAACGACTTCGAAATTTTTCCCTATTATTGTGAAAATTTCTCTTCATTCATACTTTTTTCCTTATTGTTTGACTTCCACTGAACTTATTTTATTCACTTGGGTTCATCCAAATTATGTGACACTTACGCAATATTTGCTGGTAATTTTATACTTGTGATTAATGACTGACTTCAGTTTTCCACTTTGAAATATTCTTGAAATTTTTCTGTAAAAATACCGATTAGCTTACTTACAACTGATATTTTTCTTTTCAACTCTTGGTGTCTTGAATTACGTCACATTAGCGACCTCCTTCTTCAAGTATGAGTAGTTCCCATATTAATTTTTTCATTAGATTTATCACGCAATGAAACATTACTATTCACTGGATGACGTTTCGATCACAATTTAATGTTCATAATCATAAGATAACAGTTTTAAAATCTAACGTAACAGAATGGAGGGATAGATTGATAAAAGGAGCTTTGTTTATCGAATCAACTGCAAATACGTGTGGTAGGAATGATTCAACACCTTTCCTAGGTATTTGGAAAATTCTATTGCCCCTACGACAGATAGGAAAGAATGGAGGAAACTATAAAACGAGAGTTTAGAAGTTGTGTGATTATAATTGATATAATTATGAACAATAAATTGTGTTCGAAATGTCATCCAGTGAATAATACTGTTTCACTGTGCGATATACCTAATAAATAAAATAAATATGGAATTACACACTACTACAGTGCCCAAGTCTTAAACATATATTAATGTGCGAATACTTTGTATGTTTACATCAGCATTGCCTTAGGATGGACACAGTTGTGAAAGCCCGACAAACCTTGATCAATATTTTATGCTTGCTTTTTTCAAGTCTGTCAAAAGAAAGAGTTCTTTTGGTTTTCAGGGATTTGAATGTTTAAAGGTTTGATCGTGAGCTAGAGAAATACTGAACGTTTGTTTCGTTCTTGTGCGAGACTCTTCAGTGGCACGCGTCCGCCAGGGTTCGAACCCAGGACTTTCCGGTTAGAAGGCGAACTTGTAGACCGTTTAGCCACTAGGGCTCAATAAAATGGTTCATGAACTATGACTTCTGCCGATTCGCGACATACAGGACGAAACAGCTGTCCACTACTCCCTGGTTTTCCAGTGATACTCTAACTGATGTCAGCTGGTGATCGGACCTGTAACCACCCGAAACAAATTCATTAAGTGGAATAAATGTATGAAATGCCCCAAAAACCAACACTTGGTATTTAATCTGATATGCATTAGCGACTGGCTCTATCTATACAGGAAGTTATCTGGAGTTCTGGTGACAAGTGGTGTGAGATTTTTCAAAATTTATGATGCGATATGCTTCACAAACTTTTATTCCCATGTTTACAGCCAGAAATATGAAAATGTCAGAAATATATAGAAAATGTATCGAAATTTTGAGTCCATTTTTCATTAGAGAACTCATCATAAATATTGTTACTGTATAGTTATCAAAATATGTTTGACACCAAAATGTTCAAACGATTTTCACCGCAGTAAAATATTTTTCTGACATATAAAAAGATATCTTACTAATTCCTGACATTTCTTTTGTAATGGCGTGAGAATAATAAAATTGCTAAGAGATATCATTTATTTCCAAGACTGTGTACAACTCACTAAGTCAGACGTCTATTATTATTATTATCGTTCCTTTGGGTTCCTAGTTGAACATAGGGCTTCAACTGCACGTCTCCACTTGCTTCTGTCTTCTGCTCTACCTTTCACCTACGTCCATGTCAATCCATACTGTTTCAATTCCTCTTCACACGATCTCCTCCATGTCACCCTTGCACTGACGTCCCACTCGCCGCTTCCCTTTCAGGTTCCACTCGAGCTATGGCCTGACGCGCGATGTCACCCAACAGCCTCCTCAGCCAGTGAGTGTCCAATCCATCTCCACTTTCTCCTGCATATTTGTTGAGCGATTGGTTCTTGTTTAGTTTGTTCCCATAGTTTCTTGTTGATGATTCCTTCCGGCCATCTAATCTTCAGTATAGAACGAAGACAGTGGTTGATAAAGGTCTGCAACAGGCTGTTGGAAATATTCTTTGTGACCCGCCAAGTTTCTGATCCATCCGTATAGAAGAACTGACTGACTTCACATTTGTATTGAAAATCCGAATTTTGTTGTTGATGTTGAGTGACAGCGGAAGATTTCCAGATTGGTTTCAGGTTGATGAAAGTGTTTCTCGCCTTTCCGATTCTCAATTTGACATCCTCGTCTGTTCCTTCTGTAGTTGAGACAATGCTCCCTAGATAAGTGAATGAAGTAACCTCTTTCAAATCCCTCCCGTTGATGGTGATTGGCACTGGATATTGCTGCTGTTGTTGTTGGTTGGTTATTTTCATAACCTCCGTCTTGTCTATGTTCACCTGGAGTCCTGTCTATGCTGCTTCTTCGACGTCTAAGCAAGGAAAAACATTCTCTGCCATCGACAGACCATACTTTTAGTATGACAAGTTGAAATAATTCATTGAATTCCCCTTCCGCTATTACTTGATCCAGCTCTACGTTGAAATGACCTGACTACTGTCTATTGAAACAAACTTAAAAGTAGACATCTGGACTAGTTAGTTTCCAAATGCGTAAAAATGTAATGAAGTGAAATTAATAAAACCTTAAAATAATTTCAATCTATTAAAATGCTAATGCAAACTAATAAGACTGTGAAAAATGAGGCTCTAGAAGTTAAGATAAATTGGGATAAAAGTGAAAAATCACAAAACGTGATCAGAATAATTTTAATGATAATAATCTGTTTAATTTCAAAAATAGTACTTATAATACAGAATGGGATTCTCAGCATTTGTCACAATATGACGTCTGATTTACTCAAAATATAAATAAAATTAAAAATTAAACAAAATTAACCAGAGTAATTTGTCCGCACTTACGATATAAAGTCAAAAATATTCGAAGCACGAATTGAGAATATTAAATATAATAAAAATAATAACAGTGAGCTTTTTTCAAACGGTATTGTCGATTCAGTTTGGAAATTTTAGCATATCATAGAGTATTGAATCTAATGTTCTGTTGATATAGTATGCTATAACACAGCCTAAATGATGTTCACACTTATGAAAAAAATAAACAAATAAGGCAAAAAATTGAGAGGATTATAAATATAAGAAGTACAATAAAACAATAAAGGTTGATGTTGTAAGGGTGGAAGAAATGTTTTATTTAGTAGTGGAAAGAAGGTTCGTTGGTTCATGCCTAACATTATTTTCATCACATAAAGTACGTGTCAAATATGGTATCATGGAATTTTTATACTTGGACGTACGTGCATAAAGTCTTCTGAAAAAATCTCTTGTTTTACCTGAGGAGACACAAGGTTGCAGCTGCGGGTAAAATGGATGCTCAGAGTCTGACAAAATTCCTTTAGCGAAATGTTGCATGACATCAAGTGCCTAAATGTTTGTTTTTACTAAAATTTATAAAAACTGATTCAGACAAAGCAATAAGAAGGCGTAATTTGTCTGAATCATGTAATGTATTTGCGCAACACATTTCGAACAATCTAATCACGCACGGACTTGTTATGGAAATGTACATGAAATTAATAAATAGTCGACGGCTTTATGGATCAACAAAATGATCTATTTACAGAAAACCTAACTGGACAGAACAGTATCTTATTTATCACAGCTTCTGCCCTGGTCAGTATAAAAGAACCTTAGTAAGGTGCCTCTTCAGTAGAATCCAACGAATATGCACTGAAGACAAACTTGATGAAGAAGAAAGAAAGTTGACCCAAACTCTGGTTGATAACAATTATCCAGACAAGCTCATCAGGAGACATGAAGCAGTCAGAACAGCAAGACCCACTGTCAAACTCGCCCCTCAGAAAGACGTGTACGTCAAGCTATCCTATATGGGGCATCAAAGCAGCTTGATAACTAGACAAACACTGAACGCTGCTGTCAAAAAAAACTTTATGCAGCCAATATCATAATAATAGAGAATGTAAAGCCAATATATCTATCTAAGCCCTTCGAACATGCGAAAAATTATGCCACATCCCACTGTATTTACTAATTTGAATGTATGTGTGGACACACATACATATCGAGGACTCATCGATCTCCGCAGGTAAGGGCTTCAGAGCATATTCCTAAATGTCTTCAGAAGACAGAATCTCCTGAACCCATAAATGGTGAGAACAGACGACCAAGCCCCTCTAATGCGAAACATATTATAGAGACAGAACATAAAACTGACGAAAACACTCCTTTTAAACCTATCTTTAAAACGTGTTGGGGGCGTATCTTTAAGTTTGTGGAAGCCCTAGAAGGCAATCAGGAAGTTTAAGCCACCTTTATGCGTTCAAAAACAATTCGTCATCACATTAAACCTCCCTTGGTAAATTTTGCTTTGATACCGTATCAGATGTACTATTACCTCTGTTATTTGGTTTAGTGGTCTTCATTGTAATGTTGACCTTGAATATGTCCTTTTAACTTGACCTAAGTCTATTTTCTCACCTCTTAGCTCTTTATTATTTTCATACGTCAAGTTGGTGTGTGCCCAGACTGTTCGGAATGCGATACTCGAATACATTACACAGTTTTGAGAAACTACGTCTTCTTATTGCTTTGCATAAATTCAAAAAGGGAACAAATTGCTCTAAAGACTGATTCACACAGCCTTTTTATTTCACCTTAGGAGCCTTGTAACTATGCAATGAACTCGTCAGTTTGTTCCTCTTTTCTTTCTCTTTACTCGCTCTTGAGTTATCACTTGAAAGGTGAAATGCAGCATTTCGTTAGCTATTATGTAAATTTTCTATGATCAACAAACCCAACTGTGAATCTAGGCCATTTTTTCGAATAATCAGGGTAACAGGGCATTTTATCTAAACACACGGGAACAGAAAATGTATCACACACAATGTATTCAGTGTTTTGACTCAATTTTGAAGAGGTCGTTTTTGTTATTTTATGTTTCACTTAGAAGTTGACTAAACATGAGGTCTTAAATCTTGTCTGTATACTAGTGTGATTAATCTTATGAAGCCTCAATAAAGTAATAGACGGTTCCTCTTTGGATGAAAACAATCAACCTTTGCAGTCATTTTGTTCCATCCAGGGTTCTCAAGAACTAGTTTTACCTTTAAATAAAATATACTAAAAGTCAGTGGGCTTAATGTAGTTAAATACAACGAAGCAGTGCTTGAAGCGATATGAACCCATTGCCAACTGATATGATGTCGTCGACTGTTGATATGACGCAGTTGCCTTTAACTTGGGTATGATAATATCGAACGCGATGGACGACAACGATTCGCCCTCAGTGCCTTCCGCTTCATTGAGCCACATAAATCTCAAGAGAAAAATACCGACCTGTGACTGTTAGGATATGCACGGCAACCGACAACAACAACAACAGCAACAAGGATAAGAACAAACAGGTTTACTACGACGATCATTTATTGGGCAAATTGTTTGGTATATGTAAGTTGCTTAACCTCGGAAATTCAAGCCATAGACAAACAAATCTGATTGTTTGGCCAAAGACAGTGGTTATAAAAAAGGATTATGAAGTTTTACAAAGTGGTCAGTCATTCGATTCGTTATGGGTAAATTTTACTTTGATAGAGTCTCACAGTGTTATACAGTAATATTTACTGATGACGCTTCGAGCGCAATTTATTGCTCAAAATCATATCAAGGTAATCACACGACTTCCTAAATTCATTTATATAGTTCCATTGTTTTTCACTTGATTTTCACTTGATTTGATTGGTAGTATTATTTTCCATATTTCGGGTATGAGTGATGAATCATTCCTATTGCATGTGTTGGGTGTAGATTCGATGAACAAGGATTCGGTAATCAATCTCTCTCTCCACATATCTAGATTACTTTTTAGAATTTTAACCCTCTCCCACCCTATTGTGTGGTTGTGTGCTAATGCATGCATTGCAGTTGCTGAGCTTTTTTCTATATTACTTATCTTCTCTGGGTCAACCATTCTTACCTTAGCTAAATTCCTATGTTCTGACAATCTGACTACCCCTGACCTACTAGTTTGACCTATGTAGTTGACCTTACCCACAGTCATTGCAGGGTATTTTGTCTAATTGGGTCAACTGGGTCCTTTAACCTACAGAGCTTGTCCATGAGTGAGTTTGTAGGTTTAAATGCCACTCTAATTGCTCTGTTTGTTAAACACTTAACTAAGCCTGCCTTAACAGTTAAAAGATGAGATGAATTAAATTCTAAATATCTATTAGAATGTGTTGGTTTTCTATAAACACTAGTGTGTAGTTTGCCTTCTTCTATTCGTTTATTTTACAATCTAACATAGCTTATTCTCCTTGCTCATTTTCGGCTTCAAATGTGAATTTTATTCCCTCCACTAGTGAGTTTATGTGTGTCGAGAAGCTAGAGATATGTTCTGTTTTTAACACTGTGAAAGTGTCATCCACATATCTCCACCATATTTTTGGAGTAGGATTAAACGTATTAAGTGCCATATTTACCCAGCTATCCATAAATATATCTGCCACGATAGGGGATATTGGTGATCCCATTGCTACACCTTCTGTTTGTCTATATATTTTGACTTGGAATTTAAAGATATTAGATGTGAGGCATAGCTGAATCCCTAAAATAATTTCTTCAATAGACAGCTTTGTCCTATGATTGAGTTCAGGATCCGTAGTTAGTTCTTTTTTAACTGCTTCTAAGGCTATATTGACTGGTATATTAGTATAAAGACTGGTTATATCAAAACTAACCATTGTTTCATCATTCTCTAGTTGAATGTCATTTAGTTTATTTTTCATCTCATATGATTTAGTTAGTCTAGAATTTGAACAATTTCTAATGGGGCATAATATTACAGCTAAATGTTTTGATAATTCATATGAAGGCTATTTCTAAAATCTACTATTGGTATTATGGGATAACCTGGCTTATGTATTTTAATATTACCATACATCCTACTAGCATTATTAGTTTTAGGTATTAAATTAAACCATTTTGACTCACCCAGTGACGGCTTCATTTTGCGTACTAATTCCGCTGTGGATTTTTTAACCTTATTCATTATTGTATCTACGGGCTCTATCAAAATTAAATTTACCCATAATGGAATTACACTCTAACACAATTCTCAAGTTTTATTCTTATATCAGTCATTCGATTCACATTATGAATTTTCTAACCACCGGCTTGAAATGGTGATTAATGTTTTTAGGCACTTCCTGTTATGAAAGTATTTAGGCTTCGTACTTAAAGTTATTTATAGATTGTACTAGTGAAATGACACATGTGTGTTTGTGTTCGTAACTGACATTTGTAGCAGGACGATAGTCGCTTCAACACACTCAGCCATTTCTTCCAACTGACAAGTTTCAGTAATCTGACTAAAATTCTGGCTGTCTGCATGAATGTCCACAAGTGTTCATCTCCTCTTCACACTATCACACCCATATCACCGTCTCACTCATCGTAAACTCGTCGTTTCCCTTTCACGTTCCACTCGTTGATTTTCCTGGTGTGCGATTTCACGGAAAGGTCTCACCAAGGTGTGTGTGTGTGAGTTTTATTCTTTCTGACCATCTGAACTTTAATATATTGAGATAGAGAAGGCAGCTGTTGATAAAAGTCTTCAGCCAGATTGAAATGATTCTCTTGATGCACGTACCAATACTCTAAGCTCTGCTGAAAAATCTGACTCATATGACATCTGGAAATTCATCCTTGTGCTAAGTGTAGTAAATTTCCACATTGATTTCAGAATAATGAAGCTCTGGCTTGTGTTTCCAATCCTACCAGCGTTGACATCTTCATTTGAGCCGTTTGTATTTGAAATAGTGCAGCCTAGACAAGTGAGAGAGACGACCTCTTTCTAATCGCTCCCGTTGATAGTGATTAGTGCTTCTTGTTGTAGTTGTTGTTGGTAGATTACCTTCATTACCTATGCCATCTCTATCTTCACCTGAAGTCCTGTATTCGCTTCCTGCCTATTCTGTCAACTTGCTTGTTTTGGCCTGTAGATCTTCTAGTCTGTGTGACATTAAATCTCCTATGAAGTCTAAATCTTTAAGAGTTTTCTTATTTGCCCAACTTATTACTTTCTTCCCGCTCCTCACTGCCTGCTGCATGATTCATTCCACTAAAACTAGGAATTTAAGTAATACATACAGGACTAATGAAAAGTATGCGGGTGTCACTACTTTCTAGTCTTACATAAACATCGTCTGCTAACCTCAGTAATTAATGATCACTAATCAACTAATGATATTCAATACTGCCTCTCTGAATGCTTTTGAGCAGAAAACTACAAGTACACTGCTAATGCTAGATCAAAGCTTTCTTGTGTGTGCGTGTGACGCAAATGTGTGATAGTTCCTTATGGAAAGAAATACAGAATCATTGTGACTAATAACTGCCTTTTTTACATTTTTCTTACAGTCCTGATATAAATGAATCTTCAGAAAAAACTGAATCTAGTGGTCAACATGTGAAGAAAAATAAAATTCTGGTAAGTGACTAAAATGTTTGCTTTGCTGTGTAATACTCCAATTTGTTTCTTTTATTTTTTTCCTTCACGCTTCCAGTGGGACATAGGGCCTCAAGCTAGTGGCTTGAAGTCTCTGTAGCAGTGTTCAATTTTACAGGATGGGGTTGCTAGCCTTATGCCCAACCTTTCCACTTTACCAGCATTATTTCTGGCTTAGCAAGGGAAAGGAGTGCGTCGGCGGGGATCGAACTCCGAACCATGTGCATAGTCGGCGAGCGTCCTAACCACTGTGCCACCGACGTACTGAGAGCTGGTGCTTTCAACGTGGAATGGTCGCTGACCTCATTTCTTTTATGGCTTATTTTTATTATTTCTACTTGTAATTCTACAAGAAGGTGGATGATTTAACTTGACCCCTCATTAGTCGTGGACACTAACAGGGATATGCATGAAAATATGAAGAAATGAATAGCTGCTTCGCTTAAATTCAGAACGCCTTCGAAATGTGAATTCATAACCTTCTACCAAATGACTCCAAATTTTCCCGACCAGTATTTTACTACTGTTCATTCGTTAGCTTAGATGTCAACAGTCAGTTTCTGCTAATTTTTGAGTATCTGTGATACAATCAAATCTCCCTCTTTTCTAATATCTGAGTAGGTCAATATTTGATAAGTGAATGTTAGTGCCTATAACCAAATCTGAAGCCGGACAAAAAAGAAACTGAAGGCTTCTGCATTTCTTCACCAGCCAATCGACACCTTTGATAATAAAAAAAGCTGTGATGACAAAATGTACTTTAAAAACTTCATACAATTTTTTCTATTAGTAAATATGGATAAGGCATGAGAGACAACCGCTCAATACTCAAGATCAGATAGCCAAAAAAGATCAGCAATAGAGATCTCTGGGAGCGAAGCAACAAGGAACCAGTTTTGAAACAAATAGGCAGGAAGAAATGGAGAAGGACTGGCCATACTCTGAGGAAACCATCAAGTGACATCACACGACAGGCCATATCTCGAGTGGAACTCGAAAGGGAAGCGGCGAGTTGGTCGTCAGTGCAAGGGTAACTTGGAGCCAGGTGAAGACTCTAGCAGAGAACCGAACGCAATGGAGACGGTTGGCTGAAGCCCTATGTTCCTCTAGGAATTAAAGGATACAATAATAATAATAATGAGAGACAAATATACCAGGATGATATGAGCCTATATTTTATTATCGTGAGGATTCTTCTCAGCTGGCTACAACCTAAACAATATAAGAATGTAAATAAAATTAAAGATTTGTACATACATTTTCTGCATCGGTGGTAAAGCGATTACGAAGCTCGCCGACGCACTCCTTTACCTCGCTAAGTCAGTAATAAGACTGGTAAAGAGGGAAGGTTGGGCATGAGGCTAGCAACCCCATCCTGTAAAAATAAACACTGCTACAGAAACTTCAAGCCTCTAGCTTGAAGCCCTATGTTCCACTAGGAACGTGAAGGAACACACATACATTTTCTCTGATGATCGGAAGGAATTGGCGGAAACTAAGAGTAAAATTAGTTAGGAATGATGTATGGTGTTAAATAATTAAGAGTGAAAGGAATTAACTATTTATGGGAAAATTAAACAACTATGCTTGGAAACAAAATGACAGGGTTCAACAGACTTTTGTGGGTGGAAACAAAGTTTAGCTAAAAAGAGTGTAACATAATAGGTTACATAACCACGGAGTATATGTTTTTCTAAAATAGCCAATGAAGGAGGTGGGTAGGATGAGTCATGTTTAAACGAAAAATAAAGTTTTTCAAACAGGACAGACGATGACTTAGTAAAATTTGTGTACTTTGATATCGCCAAATGTGTTTTCAAGTCTTTAGTGTAATTTATATTCTCGTGTTGTTCAAGTTGTAGTCAGTTGAGAAGAATCCTCGAAATAATAAAATATCAGCTCATAATATCTTGGTATATTTGTCATTCTTGTCTTATTTAAACTCTACTTTGTTTAACTACCTAACTTTCAGAATGGATCAGAATTTTCGGCTCCGACTAATACTATCATTATGGTGTTTTTTTCATTTGACGTAATGTAATTCAGACTTTCAAGGAAGATAAGAGATCATTTGAAGTTTAACAAATATACCCGTTTAGACGTTTACAAGATAGAAGGATTTGACGAAGACAGACTTACTTTTTAGCTAAATTTTTATGTATGGCTCTAATCTAATATATACATGCATAACGATTTTAATGCAATACAGAAATTTACCAGTCTACTAGTCATAAGTATAATAAAAACATCTAGCCAATATCAACATGTCAGGGGGTTGATAACTATCCAAGAAAATCAATGCAACAAATAAAGGCGTAGAAACATCAAACGAATACATTAAAATAATGTAAAATTTTGAAAAAATAAGAAGTGGGCACTCAAACTGATCACGTATTAAACTACTAAAGATGAAATATGTAGAACAATAAGGTAATTAAACAATGATAATTTATAAGTGGTGTAGCTAGAGAGGAAAATTGTCATTTGTTTACACTGATGTATTGATAGCCAAGGTATGGAGAGTGACTATATGAATCTCTTCTGAACATAAAAATAGGGTTCCTTCAGGTGGATTCCAATGACTTTAGCTGTACGTGTCTACTAATATACATGTACGTGCCAGAGCACGTAGACTGAAAGAACAGAGTAAACGATTGTTGTCCACGTTTCTGAAACAAAATTACGATTGGTCAAAAGACAATAGGTAACTTCAAATGCCTGGTTAACACCACTTCTATGGTCAGTATCTATATGGTGAAGTGAAACACAGCTACGAATAGACCTTGGTCATGCAGGAGGAGGATTTGAAATCCGATGATCTATATGTCTAATTGTATGCCTAATTTGACTTTGTAGGTTTTAGCTTTCCCCAATACAAACATAACTAATTCTTCCGATGCAGATTATCTTAAAGTCTTTATGTGTAACGATGAAAACCTAGTGATTTTACTCTCATCCATGCCTAATTTTACACCTGCAATCGAGATATTATAGCTTCAGAACACTAACAACTTTTAATTATTTTACTTGAGGAAATTTGTTCTGGTTACCCCTGGAATGAAGCTCATCGGCTACTGTTGGTATAACGAGTAGATCCTCATTGCTCTATGTAGACCAGTATCTAACCCTCGTGAGGTTAAACTATTAACGGAATCCTTTTCTTCAGTTAATAGGGGGAAATGACAGGCTCATGGTACACGACTACAGTGAGTAGTTAATGCTTTATTCAAAGATAGAATTTATACAGATGTATAAGCAGCCTGGTCGAAGTATTAGACAGTGAGAACTAAAGGCAAATAAATGACTATTGTGCTCATTCACAACTTATGTACACAATAATAACTATTCAGAAAGAAAAAAGAGACAAAGAGTACGGAGTAAATGCTATCTTCCTTTCCCAACAACTTTTCTTTTAGAACACGTTTTATTCTCCTTTCATCCTATTCACAAAAATGACGTAATATCGGCTTTTGTTTCCTAGCTTCCTACTCATTACAATTAACTGCTTACAACCCTTAGTGACACAGAAAGCCTAGATGGTTTGTCTTGTGTATTAATCTATTGTATTTTAAAAAAAAACTAAACCATGTTAAAGAGATTTGTAGAAAAAACAACTATGTATAAGTGTAGAATCATGTGCAAAGTCACGAAAAATATACATCTCATTTTCTTTGTCTTTACATTAGAACATAATTAAATAACTAAACTATATATATAATTATTCAGGTAGAGATTCTTAATTTGATTTACCGGACAAAAGTTAAACAACTCTCTTTCCCACCTTCTTTTCTGTAACCACATGTGTAAACTGTTGGCTAGCATACAAAATTTTGTCGATAACTCTGTAATCTCGGCTCACTATTGGCTAGAAAATTTTGAAACTACTTTTGACACTGTTCAATAAGGTGACCATATGATATCACACATTCTTTTTATTGTTTCAGTCTTTAGGTCGAAGTATTCACAATCACCATCATACACCAAGAGGTTCACAATCCAACGATCAGTTTGTACATTTACCCATTATTAAATCACGCAAAAAATCTGGTATTCTAAGCGATGCGGAGAAATCACCTCCTGATGAGTTACACCGTACAAAATACACTGATAAATCTGTGAAACATTCAGCTCACTTTATTCAAAATGAACAGAATCCAGCTTACGAAGGGATCGCTGCAAGATGGTTTGATAGTCAACCGAAACGTCCTAAAGGGGATTTCCCAGATAGAACAGCTGGAAATTTCGAAGAAACTGACAGAAGTTTTGGTAGTAGTGAAGAATACTCAGAGACAGCGTACTGTCAACACCTACCGTTGACGGATTCACCAGGTGAATATTTTGAAGGTTAGTTTCAGCAGGTATCATTACTGCTGGACTAAATTATTTCTGATTAATTATTCTTTCAATTTCTCGTTATTTTGTCAGCAAATTAGTTGGTGTGTGGGTACCTTGATATCGCTTTGTTTTTCACTTCAGTGCCATTTGTTTGACTCTGAAAACTATGGTTACTGACTGCAATTCCCAACAGAAACAAACTGAGCCACTGAAACGTAGGCAAATCTAACCAGCTGGTCGCGAGAGGAATTAAACAGGCATTCTGGAATCGGTAACTAGTCACCGCTAAATGAATACTCTGCCTAAATGAATCTAAGCATTTGTATCGTAATATACGCATAGAAAACTCATTTTGTATAAATCACTTGATAGGATTTTGGATAATTCACCAGGTTTGTGATATTACCTAGTGGGTAGTACTGTATTGCTGTATGATATTTCTGCCAAATAAATAATAATGAGAAATTACATATTACTGCATTAAATAGAGATGAATATCTCTACACCACTCACATTAACCAGGCGTGTTCGGAGTGCCGAATTAGTTCACACTACCCAATTTCTGGTTGACTACTTGGGCGAACTAGTAACATCGTAAATCAGATTCACAATTTAAACAGTTCTAGGAGATGAAATTTTATCACGATTTCCCTTGGAAGCCAAAATTATCCAGATCATAATATGTGTGTTCTGCTGGTTGGCACAAACGGTAATCAGGAAAGTAGGCATAAATCCATGAAACTGTATAATACTGATCTATTAAGATGAGTTCTATTTTATATCTTCTCATTTCTGCGGCTACCTGGGCAGCCTTTCCAGTTTCGTACATTGTACGAATATTACACGTCCCCATCCTTATTTTTGCTTTCATCGAAAGAAGGCACATCGGCTGACTGGCTTCCCGAAGGCTTTTACCAGCCTGCGTCATTTCACTTCCCGTTCCAGCGAAAAATAAGGTTATTGTTTATATTTTAGAATTTTAATATATGTGTGCGTTGACGTTTCTGTAACAATTTGGTTACGTTTTGCGGGTGGAGTTGCTAGCACCACGCCCCAATCCTCCCTCTTAATCCGGGCTTGGGACAGGCTAGAAAACTAGTGAGCTAGTAATCTAGGCGAGGTTAAAAAATGTGGAACGCTTCACGATTTTGCTTGTCATCCTTGCGCAGGGCCATGCTAATCGGATTTTCAATACAAACGTCAAGTCAGTCAGTTCTTCTATACGGATCAGAAACTTGGTGGCGGGTCACAAAGAATATTTCCAACAGCCTGTTGCAGACCTTTATCAACAACTGTCTTCGTTCTATACTGAAGATCAGATGGCCGGAAAGAATCACCAACAAGAAACTATGGGAACAAACAAAACAAGAACCAATCGCTCAACAAATATGCAGGAGAAAGTGGAGATGGATTGGACACTCACTGGCTGAGGAGGCCACTCGCTGGGTGACATCGCGCGTCAGGCCATAGCTCGAGTGGAACCTGAAAGGGAAGCGGCGAGTGGGACGTCAGTGCAAGGGTGACATGGAGGAGATCGTGTGAAGAGGAGTTGAAACAGTATGGACTAACATGGATGCAGGTGAAAAGTACAGCAGAAGACAGAAGCAAGTGGAGACGTGCAGTTGAAGCCCTATGTTCCACTAGGAACCCAAGGGAACAATAATAATAACTAAAATGAGTGGTTGTATAAAGTGAGGATTTCGAATTTGATTTAAAGTGTTACTAATTCGCCCAAGTAACTAACCAGAAACCTGGTAGTTTGAACTGATTTAGCCCTTTAAACTCGGTCAAACCAGGAACACTGCTAATTAAAAGTCAATCTGAACGAAGAATATTCTTTTCAATAATTTCTCTTCAGGTTCTTACAATTATAAAATATAATATTTGTTGTCGTTACAATAAGGCCAACAAATATTATATTTTATAATTGTAAGAACCTGAAGAGAAATTATTGAAAAGAATATTCTTCGTTCAGATTGACTTTTAATTCATAATATGGGAATTTTCGACACTGCTAATTAGCTCGGCCACAAAATGAGCCAAACGACAGTCCGGTTTTTAAATCACTTCGTTCTGGTTATTCAGCACT